>JAUNZO010001853.1:0-72976 GCA_031894775.1 Chloris gayana | reverse complement strand
ATGGCTTGCCAGCGCTTGGCTGCAGTAAACGAGTGTGAAGACCCTTATTGCAACATTGTTATTGCTCAGACTGATGCCAAACCCTAGCGTGGAAAGAAAGGACATGTGGACCCTACGTCCCTTGGTTATAACATGGTGCTGCTGCCGTCCGCTGCTGCCATAGGTCTGCCCTGTTTTGCAGTATGGTGGCAAATCAGTGGGAGAAAAAAAATCAGCTCCGCCTCTCAGCTTTCTTCCCCAATCACCGTCCTAGCAGATTCCTTGTTGATCTCCGCTCCCTCCAAAAAGAAAAAGGATCCATTATTTTCTCGATTCCTTGTTTGCTCACGCATGAATACATATATGCGGTCGCTCAAGGAGGGTGGCCAGCTGAGCGTGGCCAACGGTGGCACCGCGCGAAGCACGATGACAACGCTCTGACAACGCAAGAGAGCGTTGTATTCGATTTCTCCTGTGCTCCTCCATGTGAGTAATCATTTATTCTCCCCTTATCTACCTTGTGGCCTCCTCTTTTATCTGTCAAGACAGAGTTATCATGAATGATCGAAAGAATTTTTGTGGTTGTGTTGTGCAGCCTAAGTGAATATCACAAAAAAAATTATAAGTAAATGAGTGGAGGGAAAGCATCATGAGCTAACAAAAGTGGAAGAAAAAGTCAAACAGTAACGCAGCTGTAAAAATGATTTACTAGATCACACCCTTTCACATCGGTTACTGAGGAGAATAAATGCATACAGATTGAAAGGACCAAAGTCCCTTTTGCTTTTGTGTCTTAGTCAAGTATGGGTCCTACATGAATGTAAGGCATGTGACTTTTATCTTTTTCTTCTTGTCTTGTTATTTTCCGGATCTTCTATACCTTATATCTTGTATATATCTATATTGATGATCAATATATTTTTCATTTTTATGCAAAATGAAGCGATTACCATGGTTCACAAAAACCGATGCCAATTGGGTTGGTTTTTGTAAAAATTTGAGAAAACCGTCAGATTCAATTGCAATAGACAACCAGTTTCAATAAAATCGTACTGAATTACCGTAGCAAAATCAACTCTTCTTGTTTATCAAACCGATTTTGTAAACCTTGACAACTATACAAGAGAATAAGAGATACACGTTACAGAACTTGAGAGTAGAGTAGTCATTAGAAGCACCTAAGATATTCCTAAGTATGTTAAGAGCATTTCAAAGACAATACTCCTGAATCATTGACGTGTATTTAACCGCCAAGTAAATGCTGAAGCAAACGGAATAAATATGCAATTCCATTCATCTTTTTTTTTATCCCTCCATTCATCCATTCGACCAAATTGGTAATACTAGGAATTAGTATCAGCCTCAGGTAACGATAGCACTACTAGTACTATATCATTGCATCATTCCCCTTCATAAACTTTATAGTAACGGCCTAGGAAAAAATTACCGGTCGGTAACCGGCCGGTTTCCGCGATTACCGCAGTTACCGGACCGGCCCGGTTACAGTGGACGACGGTTACCGGTCGTTTGAAATTCAAAATTTTAGATTTTTGAAAAAATTTGATGTAAAAATTCGTAAAAAAAACTAGATGTGATATGATGAATTATGGTGAAAAGATGTTACGAAAATTCACAAATTTGAGGGGTCAAAAAAATAAGACGATTGAAAAAGGAGAAAATAAAATAAAAAAAACCAAAATGAACCTTATCCACTCAATATGTGCTTTGCGGACTGGCAAACCACTTCGCAGTGGACGGGCCTAACTTGGCAACAATACAAAGCATAATTAGTGGATACTCATAGGATTATGCTCATATCGACGGATCAATATGCCAACTGGATGTAGCCACCTTGGTCTTCGATGTAATATGCATAAGATATTCTAGTTTGTATAATTATTTGCTCAAAAACTATGTGTTGTAATGGACTATTTATTCGAACCATATGTACTATGGATTATGTCTTATGATTTTATATGACTGTAATCTATATTATACGTCCTTAATATCTCGAGTTGCATTGTTGTTAAAATTATGCAAAGGTCATGCCAATTTTTTTGCCTTTTCTTTTGCATTTTCCATTTTATCATTTTATATCGGTTTTTCATTCCTATCGGCGGTTTACCGTACTTACCGAGCGGTAAACCGAACTTACCGAGCGGTAAACCGGTTCCTAACCGCACAACAGGCGTTTCAGTCCAACCAAATTCAAATTTTCGGTTTGTTCGGTTTTTCGTCCGGTAACCGCGGTTACCGCGATCTCGACGCCTAGCGGTTCCGTCGGTTCAATCGGTAAGTTTTTCCTAGGTAACGGCAACACTGTAATTCCACGGCATGAACTTGCCATAGCTTGCATATCCTTGAGAGTTCCTTTGGATTGTAGGAAAAACAAAGGAAACTTGGAAGATATAAATTGTAAAGGATTTTTTTCTTACATGATTATTTGCCTCATAGTAAAACCAAATGATAGTTTTTATAGGAATGGATTTCTATGCTTAATTTTGGAAGAAACAAAGCAAAGAGGTTAAACCTCTTTTTTCTTTTCTTTGTTTCTCCTCCCAAGCAAGAGAAAACTATTGGTTCCATTGTTTTTCCTATGAGCCTATCAAAAGAGTACTCATCCTAATTCCTTTGTTTTCTATTCTCATGGGATTCCAAAAACATACTAACTCAATTTCTATATTTTTCCTATCCTACGTTCCAAAGGGAGCCTAAGTATTCATCTTCCAGAACAGCCGGGGGATATTTGTACAAGATTTTAACCGGTTCCTTGTGGCCTATAGATTTTAATCATCCTTGAGCTGCATAAAGGCTGCTTAACAGTCATAAGCTACCCTAATCCAGCGACAGGTCCAAATAATACGACCTTAGCAACAATAATAATGTCAGAAACTATGAAATCACTCATTCAATTGCATTTGCAGCAGTACACAACCCAACAATCCTGCATTTCACCAACAATTACACAAAAGCCTGCTCAGGACAACAACAGCATTTCAGCAAACACCTTCCGCCTCATCAAGTTCGCCAAGATCCTTGAGCGCCGGAGGCCACTGCAGCATCTCGCAGGGGTACACGTCGCCGAGCGGGCGCAACTCGTCTGTGTTGTCCCACAGCCTCTCCATCCTTCCAGACTCGAGGTCGAGCGTCACGACGCAGTCGGCCATGACAAAGAAAAGCATGCCCGTTCCCTCGCAGAAGGCGCTGAAGCTCACGAGCTTGCATCCACGCAGCTGATCCCCCATCTTGGCGGAGAGCTTCGTGCGCGCGAGGTCGCCGACCAGCTCCGGGCGCATCAGGGAGCGCAGGTCCAGCGACTGCTTCTCCACCCACTTCCCGGGCGCCTCGAGAACCCACTGGGCGAGAAGGAGCTGCTCCCGGATCGCAAAGAAGCAGAGGCGGCCGTCGCCCGTCTTGCCGATCCAGTGGTTGCCGGTGTAGAGGAGCATCCCGGTGACGGGAAGCGGCACCGCGGATAAAGTGAATTCGGCCGCGTCGACGGCCATGATGTACTTCTCCTCGGATTGCAGCTTGTACACGACTTCGCCGACGGCAACGGACGGGCCGGGGTGAACGGCCAGGGCCCGCGCCACCGGCCCGGTGGCGGCCTCCCAGGCGGAGGAGGTGGATGAATAGACGAGGACCTTGAAATGGTTGGGGGCGTCGCTGAAGAGCACGACGACGACGCGGAACGCGGCTGATTCTTCACCCGGGATGAGCGCGCACATGGCCATCCTGTGCCCGCCGATGTCGAGGGGCGGCACGCGGGTGGAGGTCTTCTTGAGGGGGCTGCAGACGTGGAGCTTGAGGTCTCCGGGGCGACCGGGGCCGAGCTCGCGCAGGAGGAGGAGGCGGCGGCGGGCGTCGATGAGAACGGCCCCGCAGGCGGGCGGCACCGGGATGAAGCCGGTGTCGAGGGCGACGCCAGCGGTGGAGACGAAGGGGGAATCGGCGACGGGACGTAGTTGCGGAAGAAGCCGAAGTGGCGGGGTAGCGCCGGGAGGCAGCCCGCCCCACCGGCGACGAGGCGGCGCCAACGGCGGCACACTGCGGCGCAGCGGATGACATCGCGCGGGGGCGGCAGCCGCTTGAAGACCTCGAGGAGCATGTCGTCGGGCAAAATCGGCGCCGGCGCTGGCGGGGGCGGGGGTGGGGGCGGGGCTAGGGCCACCGCATCCTTACCGCCGCTCCCCCAACATCCATCTCCTCCACCGGCGGCAGGCACAGGCGTGTGCTTCGCACGAAGTCCCCTTCGGGCGGAGCACTGTCGGACCCTTCCCGGGAACGCTTGCGGCTGATGACGAAGGAAGACATGGCGAGCAGCACCGACAGATAGAGGGCCTCGGGGGTGGAATAGCGCAGCGCCGCCGCGGCGACGGCGGGTTCGCCGTGGTGGGAAGAAGAATCGAACGCAATGCGGCGGCGCGGTTCGCGGTGGTGGGAACAAGAATCGAACGCAATGCGGCGGCGGGATGACGGGCAATCAATCGATTGGGGCGCGGCAGTTTTATGGAACGCGAGGAGGCGGCAGCGAAATTTTGGGGGCGTTTGAGTTTTCCGGTCGCGGCGCGGGCGCGGCGGCGCCTTTTCAGCCTCGGCGCCCAGCAATTTTTGGGAAACCTGACGCGCCGCGGGCTGCGCAGGGGCGCCTTTGCCGGCTATTTTCGCGTCCGCGTGTGAATGGGCGCCTGCTGCTCACGGGGCTCTTCCCAAATTTTGCGCGTGGGCGCGTAGAGGCTGGGCAGGCCGCCGAATTTTTTGGCTCATGGAAATCGAACGTGGCGTGATTAGCGGGAAACGCAACATTTTTCCCAAAAATGTGTAGATCCGGCGGGAGATTTGTGCTATGGTTTTCAAATGGCGGTTCCACCCGCGCGTGAGGACACGGCACGTGGGCCCGCAGGGTGTTGCTCGGCCCCACTTGTTAGTAGATTTACCTGGAGGAATTTTCTGATTGTAAGTTTTGACGGAGTAGGATTAATTCGACAAAAATATAAAACGGTGGAGGAGGATCTACTGCTTGGCTAGAGGAGCACGCTAACTTCCACCTCGCGCCGCGTGCTCCCGAAACTGCCGTGGTCTAGCCCTGCTGGCTCGTCTGCGCACTGCGCATGACCGCAGCGGCAGCGCGCATGACCTATCACATCGACTTTTGTGAACTTCACTTTTGGATTTTAAATTTATATAAATATAAAAATAAATAAGTTATTTTCAAAATAACTTTAATGATGAAATAGTCCATAATAAAATACATAATAATTTTATATTTTTTAATAAGATGAAACGTTGATATTTGAAAGTCAAAAACGTCTTATAATTTTGAACAAAAAGAGTAATTTCTCTTTCAGAGTAATCGATGCTACCGATAAGAATTCTCTGTAATACCTTCAATGCATTAGCGATATTTGATAGATGAAATTAGCCTCATATTGTGACGGCTAATGTATGAGCAAAAGATTCTAATGTCAATTCTAGGAGCTTCAAATCATTATGTATGTTGATTATGTGCATGATTTTTCTTCCTCTTCAAAGTTTAGTTACTAGTGTTTGAGTAAAAATTGGATTTGAAAAAAATTCTCTCATTATAGTCACTGGCGCTTGAGTGAAAACTAGGTCCAGAAAAGATTCTCTCAATGCAACAGATCATATGCAAAATTCTCTTACTATGTGACACAATGGAGCTCATATTAATAGCTTAAGCATGTGTGTGAGATCATCATAACTATTTCAATTATCAGTACTACTAAGATACACACAGTAAAAAAAAAAAGAACTCTGATCCATGGGGTGGCACAAGTGGCGGTAACACAAGTCCAAAAGGTAGATGAGAAATAGGATGAACGGAGAGAGACATCACTTTTTTGTTGTGATTTAGTTTCAACTACTTCCTACTTCGACAATGATGATGGCCGGGTAGCAAGGAGCATTTATTTCTTACTACCAGGTTTATCACCATGTCATGATTACTTCAAGGGCAATGTGTGAGGAGGTAGGAACAACAAGTATTTTTGTTCCCTACTTCTAGGTAGTAGTGTTACCCTTGATTTATTACTTCCTCCGTCCAAGAATATAAGCATTCGGAGCAGTTTGCATTTGTCCGGAAATATAAGCATTCGGAGGCGTGGGGCCTATGCACGTGCACTTCCTCTCCACAGTTCAACCTTATCTTTCTCTTCCGTCCTGCGTTCACCACCAAACTCTCCACCAATGGCTTCCAAAGCTCGGGCGAATCTTTGTGGAGACAGCCATGGTGCGGCGGGAGAGCTCACCCATCTCCACCTGCGAAGCTCGGTGCTGCTCGCTCGATGGCCCTCCCGACGGCGGCGCTCAACGAAGCCCTCTCACGAGACACGACCATGGTGATCGGTGAGCCCTTTGCCTAGCCATGGAGGATGGGGAGTTGCGGAATTGGGAGGCTATAACTATGGAGAGCTCGTTCTCTTCCTCAAACCCGATCGGAGGTTCGATTGCGGTTGCTCTCCTTCCATCCATCGAAGTGGAGCACTATCGTGTCCAAAATCCAATTTTTCTCGCTGTCTTCAAGGAGCCCGTAACCATGACTCGTCATACCTTGGAGCTAAGCAGCGCGCATTAGCTGGGAGTCGGCAGCTCGACGAGCAAGCGCATCAGCCGAGGACGAGCAAGCAAAGCGAGCAGCAGCAAGCAAGCAAGAAGCGAGCATGCGATCACGGGAGGAAGCATGGTGGGATGAAGACAATGATTAGGGGCAATTCCGTCTTTTACTTTTCAGCTTACTCCCACCTCGGAAAGCTAGGAATTCTTATATTGGTGGACGGAGGAAGTATCAATTGTCAAGTTTTGTCGATCATTGTGGTTGCTATGATGCTTTTTTCTCGCACTTTATCTCAAATATCTTTTTTTTTATTGATGACACTGGGCGCTTCCACTTTCACCTATGCCTAGTTTTTGGATTAAAGTACCAATGGTTCAAGCATCGACCATTTTAGTGCTCTTAGAGCATCTCCAAGAGACAACCTAAAAATACATAGCTAAAATCCTAATTTAGCTATTATGTAAAACTAAATGGCTAGCAAAAATGTGATCAAACCCAACAACCTCTGTAAATTTTAACTCTCTATATTCAAATGGTCGTGGGTTGTCCTACGGTGTTGCTAGCTTGCGAAGCATGAGGCTCCGGTCGCTGTTTGATCTATAAAATGCAAGGGGTGAATCGGAGTCCATGGATAATAAGTTACATTGTCATTCCTACTACTATTTCGTCCTTAATCTCATTTGCACTTACCTCATCGTAATTCAGTGCAAAGTGGAGCCATTGCATGAAGTTGAAACCGGCCGCGGGATCTGTGTCTCTGTCTTTGTTGTAAGCCCCTTATCGATTTGTTTCCCGTTCCTCAATCTTCAACATATTACTCATCTTCCGGCCATTTTTTGTTCTTAATACATGTGCTTGCTTAACGGAACGCCTTAGTTGCCACTCGACATGGACTCCAAGTTCACGAGCATTCTATGCCTCCATAGATTTCTAGCTTTGTCGTAGAGAAGATCGTGGCCCACAGCGAATCCATACATGGAAAGAGGAAAGCCAAAAGTAAGAGCATCTCCAACAGATTAGCTAAAAGTTGTTTTAGAGGTAAATTTAGATAATTAACTCTAAAATCGTGATCCAACAGTACTCGTATCCCTCACTTGATTTTTCCCGGCTCGGTATTCGAACTTCCCGCACGCTAGTATTGCATCACGCCATCGCCTCGCCATCCGTGGACTCATGTGGGCCCAACAGCTCGTCCCGCGCTCTTACTTTTGGCTTTCCTCTTTCCATGTATGGATTCGCTGTGGGCCACGATCTTCTCTACGACAAAGCTAGAAATCTATGGAGGCATAGAATGCTCGTGAACTTGGAGTCCATGTCGGTGGCAACTAAGGCGTTCCCGTTAAGCAAGCACATGTATTAAGAACAAAAAATGGCCGGAAGATGAGTAATATGTTGAAGATTGAGGAACGGGAAACAAATCGATAAGGGGCTTACAACAAAGACAGAGACACAGATCCCGCGGCCGGTTTCAACTTCATGCAATGGCTCCACTTTGCACCGAATTACGATAAGGTAAGTGCAAATGAGATTAAGGACGAAATAGTAGTAGGAATGACAATGTAACTTATTATCCATGGACTCCCGATTCACCCCTTGCATTTTATAGATCAAACAATGGCCGGAGCCTCATGCTTCGCAAGCTAGCAACACCGTAGGACAACCCACGACCATTTGAATATAGAGAGTTAAAATTTACAGAGGTCTGTTGGGTTTGATCACATTTTTGCTAGCCATTTAGTTTTACATAATAGCTAAATTGGGATTTTAGCTATGTATTTTTAGGTTGTCTCTTGGAGATGCTCTAAGAGCGCGGAACGAGCTGTTGGGCCCACATGAGTCCACGGATGGCGAGCTGATGGCGTGATGCAATACTAGCGTGCGGAAAGTTCGGAATACCGAGCCAGGAAAAATCAAGTGAGGGATACAGAGTCTGTTGGATCACGATTTTAGAGTTAATTATCTAAATTTACCTCTAAAACAATTTTTAGCTAATCTGTTGGAGATGCTCTTAGAGATTGGTAATAACTAGTCGGTATTGACAGTGGACCCTATCGATCAGATTACTTAATTGTTTTCCTCTATTAGAATAGTGTTGGGGTAGAGCTCCCTCGTGGGTTGCACTCGATTGGTTACATGGTTATGACTTATTAACAACAGAAACTTTTGTAGACGTTGATTTTCACAGTGTCATGATAAGAAATAATTTTAGAAAAGCATATGTCATATAAAGATAGTGTACATGATACCACTATGGACGGCCTTAGAGGATCCACATATAGTGTCTCAACCATCAAATAGTCTCTATGAGGTTGGCATATGTGATTTTTCCTCGCAACATTGGCACGATGGCTGAAAAAAGTGAGTCGGTCATCAAAGGACCTGGGTTCCATAGGAAAGTGATTTTTCCTCGTAACATGGGCACGATGGCTGAAAAAAAAGTGAGTCGGTCATCGAAGGACATGGGTTCCATAGGAAAATAAAATATTAATTTACGATTTGGGAACAGGTGTTTGTACAAGCATCGACGCCTAGTTTTTTCTCTTCATGCACCAATTCCCGCAGTGGAGACATCGGTGTCTAACTGAGAATATTCCCTTGGAATTCCTTTATGTGCCATGGGTGCTCTTACTGAGGATGTGGTATATGCCTGGTTTCTGTTACTCTTTATGTTTCATATTTCATCCATCTCAAAATCATTGATACTTCAAATATTTTTAAATTTTTGAATTACTATTATATATTCACTTCACTGGTATAGCTTTCTCAGTTTTCAATATAATGTGCTTGTATCAAAAACATAAATTAAGATAGAATGAATGTAATATATGAGTGTGTCTCATTTCTTGCAACTTTCTTCTATTTTAAAACTTTTGGGAATTTTATATAAAAATACTTTCCTCTTTACCTTTTCATTTCTTTTTTCATTTATTTTCATTTTACAATAGTTTCCAACTAATTTTTTAATTAAATAATACTTATTAAAAATCGTCCTTTCCTTTTTCTTTTTTTCGTCCCTTTTCTGTTTTTTTTTCTTTTCCCTTCTTCTCCCTCTCCTCTCCCTCTCTCCTCGCTTCTCTCCCCGTCTCCCCCACGCGACGCCGTTGCCGACCATCCACCCACGTGGATCCAGGGCGAGGCGAAGGCCCGGCGGCGTCGCGGTGGGCGGCGCATCCTTCTCCCTCCACCCTCCACCGCCCTCGAACTCCGACTCTCGCAAAGTGGGCGTGGATGGCCTCCCTCCCTCTTCTCCCCATCTCGCTCGCCAAGGCTCGCCAAATCCGAGGCGGGTCGATCCCCCTCGACGACGTCGTGGCCCCGCTACCGGCATCGCCCGTCATGCAATCCGGATCCGACTTGTGCGCTCGAGCTTGGAGGCGATGGCCCTCCTCCCTTGCAAGCCAACGGGACCGAGCAAGGAGCACCAGCGGTGTGCGAGGTGCGAGAGGAAGAAGGGGCCTCGCGCCGTGCCGCGTGGAGCGAGATAGCGTTGTCCGGGAAAACACTATATTTCACGGAAACGGAACCATCCGGAAAGATAGCGAAGCCTTTAACGTCCCGGTGCAGCACATCGCACGCTATTTCTCTCCTTCGTGAATGGGATACGGGCCCCCGATGCGGATAGTCTTAGGGGACTCACGTTCCTATACAACTTTGTTACAATAGGCATCTAATGCTCAACAAAACGTTGCAACTAATGCTCAACAAGATTGACCCGTCAAAATGGCACTCTAAGGGTGACTACTAGCATGGAGGGGCTGATCAAAGGTATAAGGATTATTTGCATAAAAAGCGCTAGAAGTGGATACTTATTCCAATTTTAGCCAACTTAACACGGTTCTTTCTTAAAGTAAATACTAACCACCTATTCTAAATCATACAAGGTTACAAATACAATTTAATAAAATAAAAAAATACAGCAAGTATAATCATTAATGTCCGATTTCTTACTACGATGTCTCTATGCTCACGAATGGTACTCCATAACCGCGAGAGACACTATGACTCGAAATGATGTACATCCAAGTAGAAGAAACCCAAGATACACCATGCACACACACTCCTAAGATTCATGTACGAGAACCTTTCACAACTACACTATGGAGCATGTTCAAGTTCTTTCCTTTTCGTGTACACCCCCTCCATGCGATACCACATACCTGGGCTATCCATGGCCGGATTGCGCACTCGTCCACTAGCACATACCCATGATCCACCATGTCATATCATCATCACCTAAAGAGAGGAGGTGCATCGCCCAACCACCACGATAATCGAGTTACATAAGTTCCGTAGTACCTAACATGTATGCACTTGGTATTGTTCAATACTCGCTCACCGAGGAAACCTCAACCAATTCGGATGGGACTAGGGTGAACAAGAGCAAATCTACACTTTAACTTTCCTGTCCGGTCTCACATTTCATAATCATCATGGAAGCAAGAATTAAACCTGATCCAACCTATAGAGGGAGGTCTCCATACCACTCGATTCTCTAATAATGACTCAATACTAAACATAGCCAAATCATCGACCAACTAGACTCAATGAACTAATCCCTTGAGCATAATGGGTAAACAATGCAACAAGATTTTCATACAACTCATATTAGATTTTCATAACTCATATACGCTATGTGCAATACATGACTCACATACATGTCATATAAATAGAAAGTTTGTAAAATATAAGCATGCACTGGGGGCGCGGGGGGGGTTTCTATGGGTCATTTGCATATTTATGAAGATTCAGGTCAGCATTGGTCCCTTTTGGCACGATCAACACCTCAGCGTTCCCGGCTTCATCAACTAATATTTGAATGCAATGCAATTTTAAGTATTAATATAACAAAGACATAGAACTTTGTTAATGAAATGATGGTAATGATATGATTCTCATGGTGATGAAGTAATCAGAAGTGAACTACTAAGATTTTATGTAAATTCACTTTTAAGTATTTTCTTAATAATCTCTTTGCTATTTAGTTAATGCAATAACGACAGGTTGTCAAGCTAACATGGATTCTCGAGCAAGTAAAATGAAATTTTAGAACCCAACAAAGTATTATCGAGAACATGTAGTCCAATAAATTGTACAAAAAGCTTAAAACTAAGCATTCATTTACACTCTAAGTGATATAATCAAGAATTAAAATTAGAAAAATAATTTAACATGGTTCTCGAAGATTAAGATATGTGTATTTTCCGGAAAGGAGATTAAACAATGAAGTAATTGTGCGGAAAATTTCAGCGTATGTAAGAATCAAAATTAGAAAAATTATTTAACATGGTTCTATATTAAAATATTTGGATTTTTTAGGAAGTAGATGAAACTATGAAGTAATTGTACATAAAAATTAGCATAAAAATCTGTGTAAATAAATAAGTAAAATTAATACATGTCCGATAAGAGTAATTAATTACTACAAAACTGTGGTGATATAAAATATGAAACCTTGTGATATATCATTCTCATTTTCTATTGTTTCTAAGATATATCATTCTCATTTTCTATTGTACCATTTTCTCTTCCTAATATAGATTTATCTCTTCTATTCTTTTTTCTGCACCTCACATAATTTTTATCTCTATTGAATTTATGTGTCCAAAGTTAGAATAACATTTTGAATGCAGTATGCCATTTACTTTTTACTATTCATATATGTGAATTGTATGTATTCATAATCTATCATGACATTCAAAGTTGTATGTCATGTCAAAGGTATGGATAGCAATATAGACAAGAAAAGACTAGTTCTCTCTCTCTCTCTCCATTTTTAATATAAAACATCATGAATGGAGGTAAATGGTATAAGTACCAAGAAGATCAAGGCAAAACTAGCTCTTGTATAGACCCAAAAGTCAAGTTAAAAAGGAAAGAAAAAGGCAAGTATCCAATGGGCACAAACCTATTATTACGGAAATTAATTTATGACCATGGCGACCGCTGCCTACCGCCAACCACGGTGACACGTGCCTGATGCTTTAGTTAATCGTGAACCGTAATGCACTCATAACACATGTTATCGCACAAGCATCAAAGCGCAGAAAGGAGCACATTAGCAGTATAGGGGGCATCAGTGTAACCTGACAGGCGGATAGGGGGCATCGGTATCACCCGGTAGGGGGCGCTGGTGAACATGTCAGTTTGGGGGCCGCCCTGCATGTGTGTTAATGCGAGTGTGCAGCCAATCGTTGGCTGCAGCTGATCCAAAGTTTGATGCAACCGAGAGGGGCGAAATCTCGTTGCCTTGCTGCTGACGTTTAGTCTAGCCGCAGTGGGCACCACTCCCGATCTCTAGATCGATCTCCAGATCGAGTATAGCGTTTTTTTTTCCTGTACCGATGATCGCTACAACAATCTGTATGATAGAGATGGGTGGGCCGGCCACTATTCCCAAGGTTTGCGCGGCCGATCGCCAAAGGGAGAGAGAGGGAAAGACGGACCCCACTGTTTCAACGAACTAAAAAATGTTATAAATCACAAACAAAAAACCAAATTAAATTCTGATTACACCATTAAATTCGTTTTTAAAAAAATCCTTCAAAACAAGATCTCACATGGATATATTTAGATAAAATTACAAATGGACCCTACTAATGGTAGTTGGAGATGGTTGAATAAAATATAGATTAGTTGGTATAGAGGTTGACTGAGTGCGCGAAAGAAGTTGGTATAGAGATAAAAATCTTGATGACTAGACAGAAATATTCTGTTTTAGAGGTGGAAATAGAGGCCAACCAGTCGCTCTGCACTTGTCTTCGTTCCGACATCGCTCTGCACTTGTCTTCGTTCCGACATCGCTCTTGTCTCCGGAGTCGTGTTTGTGTCATTTGTAGACGCTAGGGGACGTCGATCATGTATGATGTGTTCCATGTCAATTGCACCGTTCTTGCTAATGACAACGTAATTTTACCCGAGCTAATTATCTTCCAGGCGAAACGACTTGGCATGGGAAATTGCTTCACTATCTTTGTTGTAAGCTGCATGTAGATTTTTTCTTCACTTTTGAGTAACCTGCTATCATTCTCCGAAGTCCGAACGTAATATTTCTCGTGCCCGGACCAGTGCCGGCGAGAACCTGGGGCCGCACATGAAGCTGACGCGAACCCCTGATCTTGTCGAGCACAGTAGGATTAATTTTTTCGGAGGATTTGACTAGACTGTAGAATGTGCCCGTTTGTTTTGAAACTCGAAGCCCAAATTTTTGAAACTCAGCTGCGCGTGATGAAATCTTTGGGCCAAAGTTTTGAAACCCGTTCGGCGCGTGCCCGTCTTGTACGAATTAACACCAATCGTTAAATTAAAGCACCCTCTTGATAGCATTACCCCTGCTTGCATCGCAACGCCTGTTCTGCCATCGGACGGCCACCCTGGGCGTGGACAGCGGTCGTCGTGGTCATAAATTTCACTCTCTCTATTATTATCGTTTAATGCACCACTAACGTGGTATCCTAATTATTTATGTTGTAAACTGAGGAGTACTAAATTAGTCCAGCCATGTGAGAAGTTTGAGAACAAACGCTCCACGATTATGTCCATACTGAGGGTGTTAGTGAGATGGGAAACAGGGTCCCTAATATCACCCAATATATTATCTTTGTATGTGTATCATCACGGAAGATCCAAGATATGTGGTCCAAGAATTTATGAGAGAATCTTTTTCTTTCTCTCTCCACTTCTTGCCCATGTATGAGCCACAAAATTTAAGGAGAGAGAACCATACGTTTTGGATGACACTATAAGGGTGAATGGAGAGTAATATTACGTGCAACAGGCTCGCGCACAGCTCGAGGTAACAGGTCTTAATCTTCCCAACTTTGCATATTTAATTGTCTCTGTACTACCCAATGTGGGATGCCTCCTAATAATTCCACGACTTCATGGTTCAAGAACATGAACTTTATGTTTTCAAATCTGTACAACACCACAAATTATACGAGAAATACAATAATACATAATGTGTGTCTTCCAAGAAACCTCGAACTGCTTGCATATTTAGGTTACATTCGGATGTTGTGTTATTTATATATCGTAGTATTTGTAGACTACAGGTTTTATTACCTCATTTTTACAACATATTCTAGTTTTGACATACTCCAAAACCTCTTGCCGTGTTTGGTAGCCTCAGCAGATGTTGCCGTATTTTGCTGAGAACGATATTTTTTTAGATTGTCGAGAAAGCAATTTCAAGCATGCTAATTGACAATCTAAAAAAAATATCGTTCTCATCGTGAGCGGTTGTAGCATGTATGACCATTTATTTATTTTATATAGTTTTCCTAATGTAACAGCCCATATGCTGAAACCTACGTAAGTCCAAAATTCGAATTAAATGAACAAATTTGAATCAATTTCGAGAGTGGAGAGAAATTAAATGGCGAAACAATTATTTGAATCGTGGGCGACTCGGGCCGTTTTCTTCCGCGCGGCCCAACTCTCACTCACTCTCTCGCAGCCCAATGCGACCCAGCCCAGGCGGAACAGGGTATCTTCTACCTTTTTTCGCTCCCGACCGCGCAGCGCGTCTCGGACGGACGCCAAGACGACGTGGCACCCTCCCGTGCTGCCGCCCAACGCGCCGCCAACCCTACCTGCTCCCCCACTACCCTAGATAAGCCCCACGGAACCGCCGTCCCCACTCGTTCCCCCTCCGGCGCCGCCAGGGCGCTAGATCCACCAACCCTAGCCGCCACTCCACCGCGGTTTCTACCGTCGCCATTGGAGAAGGTGCGAGCTAGCGTTGCGCATGTTACTTTTCATACATAGTGTGCGACGTTGCGTCTAGCAGCGCCGACCTTATCAAGTTTGGTGCATGGACAAGGGAGTACGAGCCAAGGCAAGGTTGAAGCCGTCAAGAAGATCGTCATCGATCCTCGTCGTCCGTGCTTCTCCGGTGAGCTCATGCTCCATTCTCTACTCCCTGTCGTTCCCCCTATCATCTGTTGCTCATCGCCTCACTCTTAATCCAAGTGCCGATGAGATCGTCGAAAGGAGCAAGAGAAAGTTCATTCGTAATCAATATTTCATTCACCGAAAGGTGAAAGCTGCATTGCAGAGATGAAAAAGTTGTTATCTCCTTGTGCCTTCTGATTATGTTGCTCTTGGTTATATTGGTAAAGATCCATATTGAACGCTGCCTCGTTACAGGGAACCCAGTATGAGCTTCATGTTATATGTGGGATGAATTTTGAGGTGCCTGAGAATGACAAGTATGGTCATGTTAAAAATTACAATGGATACCCTTACATTCATGTCAATTTTTTAGCAATGCCAAAGGGTTGACAGCCTGATAACACAGCTCCCAAACTTTTCTTCCTGGAGTGTAGCAATGGTGAATAATCCCTGGATACACAATCCTCGTTCTGCACTGTACTAGGGTTGCCTACAGATTATGGTATGGCCTCACATTTGCGTTATTATTGATAATTTCACATATTTTCCCAAGGTATAAGGTAGTATCATTAACATTGTTTCCTTGATATAAAAATCATGATCTAAATTGTCTATAATGTTTTGAAGATCACTTTGTAAATGGTTGCACTCACCACATTTATCAGGCCCTGTAGAACCCGCAGAAATAAAATGAAAAAAAAAACTACCATTCTTGGTGAAATGGGTGCTCAATCATTTTTGGTGAACCTTCCTAGCTGTCGATTTGTAGCTCCAGCAGTACTCGTGCATATTCTCTATTAGTATTTGAAAATCTTTTGGGTAGAAGTTGTATGTGGAAAAGTTATCACGAGGCTTTGTAAGTCATCAGTGACAGCTCACATTCCTTGCAGTCTGGCAAATCTAACAAGAGCACTAATCCTGTCAATTGGCATATCTGTTTTCCTCGTGCATTCATTCATGAGAGCATATAGGTTCATTTCTATTCTGAACAATCCGTAGAAAATTTTATTTGTGTATATAACTGATTACTGATGCCATTGAATGTTAGCATTTATAGTAACACATGTCGTATTATTCTTCCCACAACCCCAAGAATAATTAGCATGTATGACTCTGGCTTACCGCACGTATTTCCATTTATTCTCAAGATATTTTATCCAAGCCATCAAAAGTTTAATTTCAGGAGTGTTTGTAGATAAATTCTGCCTTTTTCTTAGGCATGCTGCTGATTTTTATTCTATTTTTCGTTTGAGTGCAGGTCGATGTTTTCATTGCGAGTACAAAGGAAAGAAAGATTATGCATCCAGCTTTTGGAACTTACCGTGGGCGTGAAACAGACTTCGGGGAATGGGGAATTGGCTGGTATTCGCAGAGAATTGATTTTTTGGCGTTTTAGGTGAGGAAGATAGTGTGTATTTTGATCGCGCTGTGGACCTAAGTTTGCTCAGGCCATGAGTGACAATGTGACATGGCTTAGGAGGAAGAGGAAGCACATGAAAAGCTTTACAGAGAGCCTATAGAAGATAAACAGCAGTTTAGCAGAGAGGCCCCGGAAGATGATATGGAGGAAGAGGAAGCACATGATGATGATTAGAGCTTATCTGAGTACGAGGAAGCACCTGAAAATCATAACAGCGAGGCTTTAGAAGTCGATAGCAGCAGAGTTAAGACAGACGAAGAACCTTACAGAGAATCTCCGGCCTCATGGTCAAGTTCCTGAAAATTGAAATGTCATGTCCCGCAAGTTAGAGCGCTGCTTACACAAGTCGCGCAGAACTAAGGGGATTTTTTTAACCTGATCTGAAATTTGCTCTCATGTGGAATCTAGGACGTGGCGGAGACAAGGTAGCAACTCATACGATATGTTTGGCAAATGATTAGGAGGATAGAGTTAGATGGAGTTGGGTGGGAATTACACTTCTAATCTTCTGTATCCCTTTGATTGCTAATTAATTGAAGAATAATTCATTTTCGAGTTTTATTTTACAATTTATTTCATAGCTTTCAGGCAGGTCATTGACTCCTAAATGAATTACTACAATATTATTTTACTAGTCATCAAACTCCACGTCTCCATCGAGTTATCACTGAGTTTCATCTCTCAACTCCCGTTCCATAAATTTTTTTCCGTTCAAAAAGAAATTGTGATTGCTTTGGCTACTGTTATGGAGCCTAACTTTAATAATGTTTCATATTAATAGCATAGGGCTTAAATATTGCATTTTCTATTTTGTTTGAGTGGTAAGATTTGAGCTAATGAATGTATTTGTTTGCCTTAAAATACAACAGAGGCAGCAAGCCTAGTATCACTACCACCACTCTGTCAATCACGCAAAATCCTAGACCTCAAATTGATGACTTTGGTGGGAGCAACATCAGACTAACTCCAACAGAGGAGGCATCAGGGGATGCATAACCATTTTGCATAGACAGCTGCTACTGTGCATAAGAAATAACAGCTCCAACAGAAGAGCCAAAGAAAGATGCAAATTTACCTCGGAGGAGAGAGACTATGTAAAATTATGTCCTCTCTCCTCGCAGGCATCTCAACGCGACCAACCACATGAAGACGGAAGGGGAGAGCAGCACGCGGCCAGGCGGGAGGAGGGGCAGTGGCGTGCAGCAGGAGAGACGGCCGGGCGACGCGAGTAGGCCTCCACGTCGGCTGGGGCGGCAGCGCGCGGAGGCTGGGGCAGCTGCGGCCAGGTGCAGAGGCAGAGCACTATACGAGACGCGTGCGTTGACCCGATGCAACAAGAGCGGCGCGAGAGCCGAGCGGCTCCGGCAGCAAGCGCGCAAGACGAGCTGCGCGTGGAGCGACGAGCGAGCTACAGACGGCTTACTCGTGGTGACCGACGGCAGCGAGCAACGCGACGCAAACAGAACAGCGGCTTCGGCCCACGCAGAAGCAGGTATGCAGCTCACGATCTCCTTTCTATGCAGTTTTTCCAATGGAAGAAACATTGAGCAAATGAGAAAAATTAATCTGTGGAACAAACATTAATCAAACAAATCGTAGGAACATATGTTACCTGAACCTGGGACAGAGCAAGTGCGGGCAGCTGCGATGCGTGGGCACACCAACGCAAGGGCCAAGCAGCAGCGGCCGGCGCTCGGCAACCGGCGCGTGGGGCGAGCGGCGCGCTGGAGCTGCGGGCGGGGCGAGCAGCACGCGGAGCGTGCGGGCAGGCAGCCACGGCGTGCGGAGCAAGCGGCCACCGGCCACCGGTGCACAGAGCGCGCGGGCAAGAGGCCACCGGCACGTCGAAAAATTTCTGTCTATCACTAGAAGACGGGACTCCGCGGGAAAAGAAACTATCCGGAGAGGAAAAATGCAATGACTGTTCGAGACTCTACAAAATGCATTGTTATTGTGCTACTGTATAGACCAGGCATACCTCTATTTAACTCTCAGAAATGCATAACCTTATTGGAGTCAGTCTTCAGGAGCGGCGACGAGGCCATTGGTCTCATCGCGCGGGCTGCCCAAGGTAGGAAACCTCAATAGTTGGCTTGTCTGTGTTCACCATCTTCACGTGTCGTCAATCTCAGTATTAATTCTTGTTTTGTGGTAGGTACTATTCTTTCTGGGCGTCCCTATTCTGTCTAGGTTCTATCCTTTCTGGACATACGTTGCAGCAGGGATTCTCTGAGCCCTTAGGGATTCGCCGAGCTCTTTTTGTTCAATTTAATTATGCATGATCAATTTTGATCAATTTGAGAGGAGAGCCCATAAAGCACGGTCTTACATCCAGGAATGGAACATTCCATCCCTTCTTGTCCACTGGTATAGAAAGAATATGCATTTTATTGAAGTTTCAAACTAGGACTTAGGATTTCTCCTATATTAAGTTGTTGGGTACGTCCTGCCGGATGCACTGCCTCTTAAAGACAGAAACAGAGGAGGGAAAGAAGGTAGTATAGGGAACTTGCTTTTGGATACATCAGTAACCAGTTCACAACAGTTATTAACTACATTGTTTATCAATAAGTACTATATGCAGGAAAATGGTATAATTAAATTATTACACTAGTGAACCGATTTTTCTTCCTCTCTTGCAACATTTCAAATTAAAGTGTGAACAAGAAAGAAGATCACAATCCTTAGCATGGACAAATTTGAAAGCAAGAGTTTCATTGTACAAACAATGGAACATCAACACAACAACCCATACTAAGATGCTATGCACACAAAAAGAGACAATATAATGTGATTCTAAAACCAAGTATATGCCATGAAATATGGATCATACTAAGATGCTATGCACACAAAAAGAGACAATATAATGTGATTCTAAAACCGAATATGCCATGAAATATGGATAGTCTACCCATTATGAAAAATGTATGTCCAACATTTCATATACTTAAGTGCTTGCAAGTAAATATTAAAATATTACAATATGAGACGTGGCTATAGCTGACCAAGTGGGCCGGGCTAAAAGGGCCTCCCTAGGCCCGGTCCGTTTAGCCCGGCCCGAGCACGGCCCGGGCCCGTTGGTAACGGGCCGTGCCGGCCCGCAGCCCGTTGAGGGCCGTGCCTGGGCCTAGGCGCAGGCCCGTCGGGCTGGCACGGCACGGCCCGTTTAGCTATTGGCCCATTTAGCACGTTATTTGGGCCGTGCTTTACGGGCCGGCACGGTCCGTTTGGCCCGTTTACATTTAAAAATAATTAAAATCAGCAGAAAATTATTTTTTAATCTTGGATCGGCCCGGCACGGCCCGGCCCGTTTAGCCCGTGGCCCGTTTAGCCCGTTTAAAATGAGTCATGCCGTGCTTGGGCTTCGACACAGGCCCGCCGTGCCGGCCCGGCACGGCCCGTTTATTAGAAGGGCCGTGCCGGCCCGTTAAGAAAACGGCCCGGCCCGTCACGGGCCCGTGCCGTGCCGGCCCGGCCTGGCCCGTTGGCCAGCTATAGACGCGGCATATTAAAGACCATTAAAGTTCTTTTTTCACGAAAGGGGGGCGGGGGGGGGGGGTGGTAGAGGGGGGGATAAATCATTGAAGTTGCATTTTGGCAATATCAAACATAAAAGATGCAGTTTATCACTAAATAAAGTATAAAATTATTTTTGTTTCTTTAAGTCATACACATGTCATAATAAGAGCATCTCCAGCAGATAGCCTAAAAGTGAAAACCTAAAATTTGTTTTAGGCATAAGAAAGAGAAGATATAGGTATCCATTTTATCTTCCTCTCCAGCAGATAGTCTAAACATTGGAAACCTAAAAATTGTTTATAAATACTTGTAAATTTAGGGGCATTTCACAAAATTGTCAAGACACATATTTGTTATAAATAATTACGTCTTTTACCAAGGACTTTTTTGCAACAATGGCAAACCTTATCCTTCCACCAAGGCAGGGTTGGGGACGCTCGCGCGGCGGCGCGGGCAGGGAGGTGATCAAGTGCGGCGACGCGCGCTGGAGGCGGGCTGTTGCCGCGGCGCGCGCGAGTGGTGAGATTACGACGGCGCAAGTGGGAGGCTAGCTGGTGTGGCATCGAAGGTGGCGGGCGCGTTAGAGCCATCGAAGTAGGAGTTGGCCTTCGGGGTCGACGGGCGGGAGCGCGGCTTGGGGCTCCTCTTGGTGGCCCTACGCAACGATGACGTGGGGCTTCGGTGGCGCGAGGCGGTGGTCGGCGTCGGAATTGTAGGCGGTGGCGGCTGCAGCGGGCTAGAAGTTGGGTGGCGGCAAGCACAGCGGAGTACTCTATCGTCAGCGTGGGCAAGGCAGGCGCGGAGTTGGGCGGCGACGACGTCTTCAATGGGGGCGGGCCGTGAGCGGGAGACGACCAAAAGTCACGAGCGGAGTCGTTGTCTGTTCGCGCACATGCAAGGAAAGGATAGATAACTATCGGTGATGTGGGACTGAGTCCCTAGCATCATCCAACACTATACAAACAATCCACAGAAGATCCTGAAAATGACAAGACAAGGACAAAAGGACAAAGTCTTGCATGCAAGACAAATGACAAGCTACGGTTGTGCACACCCGAGCCAAGGAAACATGTGCATGTGATGGTGGGGGCCACACCTTTGACTCTCTCGCTCTTGAGATGTGCGTAAAAAGTAAGCCGCACAAGGCCCAAGGGAGGCAGCAGCACGTCGCGCAAGGCAAGAGGGGTCTGGTCCTCTCAACTGTACGCATTAATTCTTGTCTGTATCATCTTATGTGGGATTCTCTCCTCGCTGGTAAAAGAGAGGAACCAGAGGCTGGTACAGGAGGACGGACTCCAGCTCTTCCAGTCAGGACATTCTTCCTCCTCCCAACTCTCCATGGCTTAAGAACATGAGTTTCTCTTCATGGCTCAACACACAGGATACGATGATGTTTTATATTTTGAGAAATGGATGAGTAGAGCAACATCATACAAACTGAAGCCATGTTACCTGTTATGTGCCTGTGACCAGGCTTCTATGCATGCTGCATGGGAACCGATTTGACTATGTTGATGCATCGACACCTATGTGTTGCAGGCGGCCTTCTTCTCTGAAGATGAGCATCGAGGTCTGAGTTGCGGTACTATCTCTGTTCAGAAATATAAGCATTTGGTGACTTTTAGATGTTATGTTTGACCTCTCGTCTTATTCAAAAAATTTGTTAAAAATTTATTTATTTTGTTACTACCTCCAGTCAGAAATGTAAGCATTTGTTGACTTTTAGAGATCACGTTTGACCACTCGTCTTATTCAAAAAATTTATAAAACATTTATTTATTTTGTTATAATTTAATTTATTCTTAGATATATTTTAAGCGTGACTTCTTTATTTTTATATTTGCACAAATATTTTGAATAAGATGAATGGTCAAACGGGAGGTCTGAAAGTCAACAAATCCTTACATTTCGAACGGAGGGAGTAGAATTTATTTTATTTGTAGATATATTTTAAGTACGTCTTTATTATTTTTATATTTGTATAAATTTTTGATTAAAACGAATGGTCAAACGAGGAGTGAATAAGTCAACAAATCCTTATATTAGAAGGAGTAGCAAAGGGGTGGACGCCGGTTTGATAACGGAGTTGGTGACGCAACGACGACGGACGTATCTGATGAAGTCCATCTCCGTGATTCTCAAAAAAAAAAAAAGTCCATCTCCGTGGATGTGAAGATCTCAACAACAACAACAGAAAAAAAAAAAGAAAAAACTCCGTGGTTGTCGAGCAGTGGGAGCCGACGTAGAGAGGAG
Source organism: Chloris gayana (assembly GCA_031894775.1). Taxonomy (NCBI): domain Eukaryota; kingdom Viridiplantae; phylum Streptophyta; class Magnoliopsida; order Poales; family Poaceae; genus Chloris; species Chloris gayana. The sequence goes on along the minus strand of JAUNZO010001853.1, from coordinate 50,339 downwards.
AGGGCGACGAGGTCGGAGCCAGGCACGCCCCCACCAGAACTCGTGCTGAGATGCACGGATCGGCCAAGATAGGCCGCCGGACAACGGCAGCAACACCGGCCGCGAGGAGTGCTCCCCAACATTGTGGGTCAAAAACGTCTAATGAAGATGAATAACCATATGGTTGGTTCCAGAGTCTAGAGAAAACAAGGCATCGAACATGTGATGGTCTGGAGAAGCCGAAAGAAGTTCAGAATTCACTGAGTGTTCCATAGCCCAGCCCAGTGTGGCACTGAACCGTGGCCCGGCCCAGCTCTAATGTAGCTACGGGTCTGGTGCGTGTCAGAGTTCACCTTGCGATCCAATTATCCAATATCCATGCAAAGATGTACACCACACCTGATACGGAGGGGCGAGCAGGAGCAGCGAGCGCCCATACACCCTTCCCCTTAGACGGTGAAGCCTCGTGTCGCCCGCGGCGCGCACGGTCCACATCCACTCGGCCGCGGAGGCCAGACCGGCCTGCCTGCACTGACGTGCGGCGAGGGCGCAGCCGGCAGCCCCACGTTGGCCGTGTTACGCTGCCACGCCTCATCATTGAGCGCGCCGCCCCGGCAGTCCGGCGCCATGCGGAGGCCATCACTACGGCTCGACGACGACCCGGAACTGTTCTCTGGGTGGGCCACCGTGTCGTAACAAACTTACCGACCGGCCCGGCCGCCGCCGCGCATTGACGCAGCGCAGCGTCGTCGCTTGCGTAGACACTGTGATTCCCCCGCGCCGCGCGAGACACGACGCCGTTCGATCCCGGCGCGACCTGCCTCGAGCCGGTGGCCCTACGGGACAACACGGCAACGCCCACACCGTCACCGCGGCATCTTGCGCCCAGAACGCACGCACGTACCCACATGGGTCGCCACGGCTTGCTTGTTGGCAACTTGTAACGCGCAGCGCGCGTCCACTTGCACGGGACAAGTGGCCGCTGCCTCCTTCGATCTCAAGAAACGAGCCGGTTTCACGGTCGAGGGCGGCCCTGCGGCCGATCGACGGCCCACAGGCAGGCCGGTGCCTCGCGATCGGTGCGGCGGCGGAAGGCCGGTGCTCCCCTGCATCTCGCCAGATTCGGGTCGACATCCTCTGCGCGCTCGCGTGCCCTGGTTTCGGGCCATCGTGGTCGGTTCCGGTGGAAGTTAAGACAAAGCTTTAACGCTCATGGGCCACGGCACTGTCAGTGTGTCCGGGCGGAAATGCAGGGTGGCCCAGATCGAATCAACATCGGACGCGCACTGCACAGAGAGAGATCTTTACGTAGACCGGCCGGCCACTACAGCTTCGTAGTTCGTACTAGGACTGCGTACGTAAGATAGATGATGATCTACTCCAGTATCTACGCGCAAGTACGTAGACACAGGCTTTAGTACAACCGGATCAGTTTTCAACCTGAAAAAATATCTGCTCACAACGTGTTAGTACAGTATAGTACCCCCTGTGTTACGTTGCTGAAATTTGACTTTTTATTTGCACTTTGTGTGATTAGTATTTCTCACATGATTGACTGGTACAACCATCACTTTGTTGTGTGAGTAGTATTTCTCAGTGACTAGTAGTTTCTACTCTCCTCTGAATGGGACTACTCTACTGCAACCATCACTCTCGGCATAGAATTTAGACGAGTATAGGAACTCAGCAAGTTGATTATCCTCCCGGTCGGAATTCGGTTCTGGCTACATCATACATCGAGCTGTTTTAGTTTTTGACAACCACTGCTCTCGACGAGTCAAAAGGTGGACTAGTTCACGTCTATCTCGACGTGGAATTAGCGCAGACGGGTTACTCGTTTACGAAAATAATTCAAATGTACCTTATGACCTCTGTGCTAGAATGAAAGTAACTACACTGTATGTACTCAGAGTGACATAATACCTAATGTGTGTGTTTAAGTGTAACCAGTCTACATGTCTTCCTCCTGAATTTATTTGCCTCTCGCTCAACTTGTACAAATTTTGACGAATTCGCAGTCAACTCAAACGATTGTCCTCCAACCATACGACAATGAAGGAACCATCTAGCCAGTTGCTCATCACAAGTACTACTACCCGATAAGTATATTAACATCATCTACACGCTGAATGTACGCGTATTAACTATCGTGAGACACATACTAGCCCATATCGGTGTCTCTGTTGCTCTGACTTTTTGGCAAATAGAAATTGACTACATTGGCTTCCAGCTTGCAAGCTGGAAGAAGAGATGGATAAACCAAACCAAACCCCCTGACTTTCTTTTCTTTTTTTGGAACTTTGACTTCTTGGTGTTCCAGCCGTGTAATGACATAAATTTCGATATCATAGTCACATGGCACAACCGCTGACCTTGTTCCTGTCAAGGGTTTATCGGTTAATGCATGTCAACTGCCGCCTGAATTTGATAGAAATGACGAGACAAAAATGCTGGTGTATGACATCAACCAATTGCAACTGTTCCTGGTACACCGAGTAATTGTGATGTTGGCAAGTCAATGGGTATACTCATTCCATGCGCCTTTTTTCAATAAGGTAAATACATAGAAAATCAACTAGTAAAGCACTATGAATTTTAGTCATCAATCCAAGACTTTTTTTTAAAAAAAGACCAGAACAAAATCCCCAATGTTATAAGAACATACAGATGTGACTAAAATATGTTCGTGTATTTTTTTAATCTTTTTTGAGGAACTTTTTTTATTTTCAACATAAAGAAGTTGTACACATGAACATGCAAATACATCACTTGTGCAAAATATACATTTAGGTGAGCACCCCTTAACTCCTAAAAGTCTCTTCTTCTCTTCGTCTTCTTCGTCTTGGTAAAGAATGATTGAGCCACAACCGCACCACAAGTAGCTATACGAGGAAAATGAGGAGGTGTTGCCCCACTCCTAGCTAGGGAAATTAACGCACGCAAGGGGTGTATGTCTTAATTGCAAAACTTTTTAATTTTTAAGATAAATTTTTGGGTACATTTTTAAATTAAGATAGAAACTATGTCATCTATTAATAAGATAGATAAGAAACAAAATACAACCTAGAAATGCATAATCTCACTCATCAGCTTTCTTAAGTTCGAGCCCTAAGAGAAGCTCATACTATTAGAGGAAGAGAAGCTCATAATATTTCTTCTTCCAGCTTCCACAAGAGAGACGTTAGAGGAAGAGAAAGAGAAGCCCATACTATTTTAGAGGAAGAGAAAAAGTAGTCGTAAACAACAGAAAACCGTCAATTAGCTATGAGGAGACCACACACACAAACCAAATGGAGACTCAAAATCTTTCATCAACTCTAAAACTTAAATAAAGGAAGGCTCATTTTGTTACCCTCTTTCCAAATCTCCCACCAGAATGGTAAAAAAAAAAACAAAGCCTGAAACTCTTTGTTTTTGCTTGATTTTTTTATTTTGAAACTTCTTTATCCTAGTTGAAACGTTTTTATCCATTATCTAAAAAAGTTGAAACGTTTTTAGTAGAGTGGACACGTTGTACACAAGGAATGGTCACTATGAAACGAACAAGTGCCACGCGATCAAATGACGGAGGGGATGGTCACACGTGGCGTGGTTGATGTGTTGGTTTGAGGGCCCCGACGGGAGGAAGGAGCGCAGGAAACCGTGGCCGCGACGGAAAATGCGCGCTTGGCCGGCCGGCGCATCCGTCCGTACCGCCGGCGTCGTGGCGGATCAGCGTCACCGCTGCGGCAGGAGCAGCTCTCCGCGCGAGCACGACTCGTTCTCGACGCGCACGACGTCGCGGTCCCTGGGGGTCTCGCTCACCGATGTAGCCAGCGCGGCAACAGTGCGTGTCGGACGCGCTCGGGTGGCGAATCTCAAAGATGACTCTCTGCATTGAGTACTATGAAACAGTACTAATGCAGAGGATTTCATGAGATTCTCTGCGTTAGCGCACTTCTAATGCAGAAGCACTATTCAGCGATTAACTCTCGTGTGAGCCATCCATCTAGCGATAAACGGCTATGGCTGTTTCAGAGGTCCTTTTCAACTAGAAAAATCTCAATCGAAGGCCTTTCTCTCCTTGGCCGGAGTTCGTTGCTGTAGTTGCGTTTCGGCGACGGATCCCTTGTCTCACGTCCCTGTTCTTATCCAATGCCGATTTCACAAGGCTGCAGATCGATGCTCGGCCAGACCCCATCCGCAGTCTGTCGCGCGCGTGCCTCCCAGGGCTACCTTGCTTGGATTTGATTTTCGTCAATATGCGATTTGATTTTCTGGTTCTACCTTGCTTGGATGGATTCTCATTCTCATGACTAGATGTTTTGCTGAGTCAATTGAAACATGGAGGTCGTGGAGGAGCTTGCCATTGCAACACTTCTTGCAGAACGTCGTAGTCCTCTTGATGAAACACCTCCAACTTTAGGGGATTTGCAAATCATATTGTGTTGACGTCGGATGCTTGGACAAAACTCTAAGATTGGGAGCTGGAGCAGAGTTCCTTCTAAGATGCAGCAGATTACACATGGTGTTTGGGAAGACAAGGTGAAGAAGAAAGAGGCATAGTCGTTCGTCTAGGAATCAAAGGCCCAGATGTGAGCTAATGCTTAAAGATGACTCTCTGCATTGAGTACTATGAAACAGTACTAATGCAGAGGATCTCAATCCATCACCGACACTGATGGGCGCGCAAAGCGACCCGGCGGCGTACGTGACGTCCTGCTACGGGGACGCCATACCCCGCACACTCTGCGGTCGTCGCGCGGGCCCTGCCGCTGCGCGCGTCGCTTTTCGCGGAAATGCCAGAGATACTAGCGAGGACCAGCAGCCCCGCGGGCACGCATATTCGCTTCTTGGCTCCGCCGCCCGCGAGTCTGGCGACGCATCGATGAGTGATGACGATGTCAAGTCCAAAGAACGCAAAAGTTTTCTTCTATTTCTGGCGGTGTTCAACTCATAGAAAGTTCTCCCAACATGCTGACCTGCACCGCAACTATCTGCCAGTTGTTAGTGAACCTATTACCACTGCCAAAGCAATTGTCATTTAGCTGCACGATCGGGGTTCGTGCAACAAACCAGTGAGCTTGACAAGCTAAAACCTGTGGCCATTCTTTTTTTTTCTTAAACTTTTGCCAGGTTACCTTTGCACACTCGGACAGACTCCTACTGCATGTACTACTATACCTGAGCAATTTTTTGAAAGCAACGTCAGCTGGACGGAGACAGACCAATCGGACAAGAGAAGCACATAAAGGCCCGTTTGAGACAGCTGTGCGTCGAAGCACTTCTCTCTAAAATCAGTTTCCTATGAAAGTAGCTGCCCACAGAATCGTGTTGGAGTCAAACGGATCGATTCGAATCGTTTCCAAATCGTAGAGAGCAGCGGCGTCGCAGGCTCGGAGCTCGGGGCAAGGACGCGCAGGCCAGGGCAGAGCTCCCCTGACACGGCAAGGCCGGAGCTCGGGCCAAGGACGTGCAGGCGAGGGCAGAGCTCCCCCGATGCGTGGCAAGGCCAGAGCTCGGGACAGGGACGCGCGCATGGATTGAAATTCCGGTCGGAATCCGGTCGGTTTTCACGGATTCCGGGAATCTCGGTCCGGACCGGGACGACTAGGATTCCGGGATTTCGAACGAAACCGGACCCGGATAATATAGCAATTCGAGATTCCACCCGAAAAGTCCGGGATTCCGGTCTGGTTTCACCGGGATTTTTTTTCCGCTACGATCCGGGATTTCAATCCACGACGCGGACGGAGCTCCCTCGAGGCGCGGACGGCGGTGGTAGAGCTCGGAGCTTCGGGCAAGAGCGATGCGGGCGACGACAGCCCTCCACCGGCGCGCGGCAGGGCTCGGATCTTGGGGCGAGGCGCGCCGAGCAGGGCGCGCAGGCGACGGCGGCCGACCGGAGCTCGAGGCGGGCGTCGTCGGGGACGAAGGACGAACCGAGGAGTGAGAATCACACTGTTTTTCCCCGAGCACCGTTTTCGCCGATTTCGCGTTGCAGTAGAAAAGTGATATTCAAAAGAATCGTGGTCCACAGAATCGCGTTGGGAATCTACCCGTTTGACGTCGATTTTGGATTAATTTCAATAGACACGGGTGAGAAGCTGTCCCAAACAAGACCGAAGTATGGCGTGCCAAAGGTCCATTCATACGCATTCTTTGTAGAAACATTTCATTTGGCCACATCACGCCCACAAAAATATATACTCCTCCATTCCAAAACTAAGCACTTGCTGACTTCTGAATATCATATTTTGATTATTCGTCTTATTAAACAATTCTAAAAATATTATTACTTACTATAATCATTTTATTTTTAAACATACTTTAAATATGATTTATTTGTTTATATATATTCATAAAATATTTTACTAAAACAGGTGGTCAAATGTGATGCTGAAAAGTCATCACGAGATAGTACTCTGATTTAAATAAAATTCACATTCTACTACTCTGATTTAGAGGTGTGTGATCTTTGTTGCCACCTTCCATTTCAACTCTCCTTTTTATAATACTACGGCTCCACAAGTCTCCTTGGAAACATATACTCCTACACTAGTTCAACTTGGAGTGTGCGCCTCCATGCACGATCAACTAAACCAAATCATGGTTAAAACAAAAGGTCACGTCAAATTTGCGACATGATTGAGCGGAAATAGGGTGTGTTCATTTTCTGGATCTAAACTTTATAGCTATCACATCAAATAAAATCTTAGTATTAAATAAAGTTTAATTATAAAATAAATTACATGCCTCTAGACTAATTCACGAGACGAATCTAATGGGGTTAATTAAGTCATGATTAGAAGACGGTTATCTGTAACATCACTTTAGTAAAACATAGATTAATCAAGCTCATTAGATTCATCTCGAAAATTAAAACCAATCTGTCAAAAGGGTTTTATCATTAAATTGATCAAAATATATAGAAATAATAAGATTCTCTTTGATATGACAGCGCTAAATTTCAGAGGCAGAGGCCAGAGTCGGTTAAGATATATCCATGAACCTTCCGTCTCGTCAGAACAGCATCCGGAGCAGTTCTGGTGTCCAAGTCCACCTCCTTTTGGTCTGTTTATGTTAGAAGATGTCGTCGAAATCAATAGAAGATGCTTGTAATTGCGTTTGTTCAGCAGAGATGAAGACAAATTCTTTAGAGCAATTCAAACACGTTTCTGACAAAAGTGCAACAAGCAATTATAATACTCCGACGCGGCACTCGCTCATTCGCAAACCAGCAACAAGATTAGAAGACATGTAATCCCCAGCAAGTGTAAGAGAGGACACTGCCTGTCATTTTCGTCTCGTGCTTTTACAAAGACTCCCCTCAGTTTTTTTTCCTAAAAGCCTTTACAAATACCTTAATTGCGGCGCAAAAATCGTCCACGCTGACCTGCGTAAGCATAGCTGCATAGGAACGCTGACAGCTGAAAATTATTGGAGCATGCTTCACATTTCTGGTGTAAAATTGCTGTACATGCCTGTTGTCTTTGTTATTTGCTTATATCCGCATCAAACTGTGTTATTTTTTGAACTCCAAGTTGTGTACCCTGTTTCGAGTTCATCAGACACATGGTTGAGCACATATGTTGGATACAAACGTTCAGTGAGACGCATACTCCATCTGTTTTTAAATTGCTTATGTCGTTGAGTTTTTTCCGTTACCCTTGACGTTTTGTTTTATTCAAAAGTTTTATGAAATGAGTCATAAATGAACAAGCGGAGTCAGAATTCACCCTGCATCACCAAGCAAAAAATGTACACCATGTGGAAATTCCACCGTGGAACGCTCCTGCTCCTGACCCTTTTCCACGAACTGACGTACGAGCAACGCTGCGCGACGTCCCTACCATCGGCAAACACCGTGAAAACCCTCGTGTCCCCCGACGCCGCGCGCACGGTCCACATCGGCGTTGTGCGACCAGACCGGCCGGCTTCCGTGGCCGCGCGGCGAGGGTGAAGCCGGCAGCACCACGTTTGGTTTGTCGCGCTGCCACGCCTCATAATTCGGGCAGTCCGGCCGGCACCATGCGGAGGCCATCAACTGCGGCCGGGCACTGCGTTCTGGGCCCCCGTGTCGTAACCAACTTACCGACCAACCCAGCCGCCGCCGCGCATTGACGCTGCGGCGTCGCTAGCTTGCGTTACATTCTCCCGCTACCATGTGCATCAGAGGGCGAGTCTGCGAGACGACACGACGCCGGCCGTTTGTTCCAACAACGGGCAGGCGCACAACGCCCACGCTGACTGGCATCGCATCTTGCGCCCACATGGGTCGCCACGACTTATCGCAACGCGCAACCCGTGTGTCCACTTGCACGGAACAAGTCCTTCGATCTGAAGAAGAAGCGAGCCAGTTTGGCGATCTCCGGTCCACGTCCACATGCAGGCCGGTGCCTCGCGATCGGTGCGGCGGCGCTCCCCTGCACCTCGCCAGATTTGGGTCGACACACACCGCGCCGCTTGCCCCTGGTTTTGAGCGATGCTGGCGCTCATGGCCACGCATCGTCGTCGTGGTCGGTTCTGGTGGAAGTCAAGACAAAGCTTTAACGCTCATGGGCCACGGCATTGTCTGTGCGTCCGCGGGGGAGATGCAGCGTGGCCCAGATCGAATCAACATCAGCCGCGCGCGGCAGCAAGAAACCGTCTTCTGTTTTTTTTTCCTTCAGATTGATTGATGCAGATGATGAAGCTAATAGTCTCCATACGCGTATACGTACGACATATCATTAGCAGGGACACAACATCGGACTCGCGCAGCCACTAGTTCGTTCCAAAAGAAAAACGGAGAACGTAGACGGCTTCGTATCCCGACTGCCGAGACTTGCGGATGTCTATCTACTACTAGTACTTGTCACGGCAGAGTCTAGGGGTTCACATTCCAGCATTGAACCATCTTCTCACAACTAGAAACATTTTTCTCATATTGATTGATACAATACATATGATGCAGCTTAATTGTCTTCGTGTTATTTAACAGGGACACGGACGCGAGCGGCCACTAGTTTATTTTGTTGAATAAAAAACTGATTAGTTAACTGAATTTTTGGGTTCGGTTCAGTCAGATTTTCAAAAGCATAAACATATACTACTAGAAAAATAAAGATGTAATGCTGGAACAATGAAATTGTACTACTAGAACAACCAGTTCTTTGTTAGAATAAGTAGTTAGATCAACATTCAATGACTGAAAAATATGGCTAAAATATTAGCAAAATTTCAGTTACCTCGAATCTAGAAACACCAAAAAAAAAAAAAAAAGAAGGCAGACCGGCCACACACCAGTATACTATTAATCTCTAGCCAGGAACTATCTGCTGCACTTTTTCTGTGTTTCTCATATCGATTGATACAGATGAAGAAGCTACTTGTCTCTGTACGCGTATCTACAGCATATTGTTAGCAGCGACACAACTGTTTCACTTTCTAGCCTGGGACTATCTGCACTTTTACTGTTTTTTCTCAGACTGATTGAAACTACTACAGTAGTTTCTACTACTCTCGTCTTCGAAGGGGACTACTCTGCTGCTGTCATAACTGTCGGGGTGGAATTTAGACGTCTTTGGAGCTCACCAAATTACGTATCAAGATAACAGCGCGGAACCAGGACTGGATACACCTTACGTCCTTACGCATTATCCGTGTCCAAATTGATAATCCTCCCTGAATTTTGTTCTCAGCTGGATCGAGTTGTATAATTTTTGACAATCCCTGCTCTTGGGAGTACAGTTCTCTACAGTGACTCTAGTCACGTACACATCTGAGAGTATAATGCAGAATATTCTCCTTTCTAACGGAATGAATTCGTACGTACAAAAAAACTATGAACTCGGAGCGGCATACCTAATGCACTGTCATGATTCTACGCTTATTCCTTCCGAATTTGCTTCTCACTCAACTTGTGTAGAATTTGACTAATTCACGGTCAGAACTCAACCGATTATCTTCTAACCGTACGATAGTGATAAGCGACGAACCAGCACATAACTAGTAGTACTGCTATAAGATAAGCGTAACATTTGCACGCTAAATGTACGCGTCTCGTCTTAACTATCATCAGACCCATACTAGTAGCCCATGTTGGTGTCTCTGTTGCTCTGACTTTTTTGCCTACAGAAATTGACTACGCCGGGTGTTATTTGGTCTTAGCTACTAGTTCTTTCGATTGCGACTTACAAGTTTAACTAAAATGATAAACCAAAACCGAACCCCTTGACTTTTTTTTTGTCCCTTTTTTGGACACCAACCCTTCGACCTGGTGCTTAGCCGCATAACATAAATTTTCTATATCATTAGTCGCACGCCCGAAGAAAGAAAGGAAGTAGAGCGGAGTGAGCTTCTAATTGCAATGAGTACTGAATTAGAATAGTTATAGCAGGCATAGGCGTTGACCATGTTTTTGTCAAGGATTTATTGGTTTATTAGACGTCAATTGTCGCCTGAATGTGATGGAGACCCTCTCCCCTTGACCCCAGTGAACCCGTAGCTGAATTTGACGGAGACACGGCAAATTTCAACGGACGTGATTTGTACTAGAATTTAGTATATTATTATTTATCTATGTAGGATTATGTAAGTATATAGGTAGAGAAAAAAGATACGGTAGTGTATAGACTAACAAAAAAAAGTTGGTTTTTAAGACCATCGCATTTCAACCTAGTGGGGTCGCGCAGCCCCCGAGGAACGAGGGGTCGAGCTCCTTTCTCTTACGCTTAGGGTGGCGCTCGGGGGACGTCTCCGCCTCCGCGCCGTCGTTGTCCGCGGGGTCGGAGCAGGGATTGGGGCCACCCGTCGGCGCCCGGTGCCGTTTGGGTTGCTCCGGGTGTGGCTCTCAAGGGACGGAGCCGCTTGGGCTGCCGAGGCACGACCGTCCCGAGGCGTCGCGTCGCTTCGGTTCGCGTGCGGTGGGCCCGCCTAGCGCCTGCGCTTAAGTAGGGGACGGCCGGTTGCCCAAGGCACGTCTTCCACTTCGCCCTTTGCCTTCCGTCTTCTCAACTTCTTTCTTGCTCGCCGCGCTCCCCTTCGCCTTCTTCTCCGCCGATCCGCGCCGCCGCTTTCGTCGTCGTCGTCCCTCGCCGCCAAGATGGCCCGCGGAAAGTCCCCCGCCGCGGTGGTTCGCGCGCGCGCTCGCCGTCGGCGGATGCACCGCCAACGGTGCGGTTGCCCGACGCTCGGGTCGAGATGTCGCGGCTTTCGCCTTTCCTGCCGGTGAACGGTGATAAGGCCGTTCGTGTTGGGGGCCCATGCCGCCGCCGACCGGAGGACCGGAGATCCTCCACTTCCTGTCCTTCGTCGTCGCCGGCGCCGTTCCCCCGCCTTCTCCGACTTCTTCCCGGAGGTGCTCCGGCGTACGGGATCCGCATGGCGCACCTCACGCCGAATGCGGTCGCGGCGCCGGCCGTGTTCGCCCATCTATGTGTTGACGTCAAAAGTCGCCAACACACCGTTGTCCGGAGAGTCCACCGAAACCCCGGCCGACGCAGGGCCCTGTGCTCCCAACGGACCGGCTCGGCTCGCCGATTCTCGTGTGCGCTGGTGCGTGCCGGATGGTTTTCCTGCAAACCAACAAAGACGAATAAAAGTGTAAAATTCCAGGTCATCGGTCCGGATAGACCGATGTGCAGCAATGGCCGATTCTGGCGTAAGATAGACAAAATCGGCCATCGACGAGGAACAACACGGCCCATCCATTTATGTATTAAATGCCAGGCAAACGAACCGTGATACAAACGATACGAAATCGGCCGACACTATAACATGCGATCGGTGGCTAGCGACCGATTTCGTCGGTGAGCAATCAGATCATTAAGACCTTGCAAGGATGCGTTATCGAATAAAATGTAGACAAGGTAATTATTAATGGGATGTAATTAATTTGATAGCAAAAAGATGATTTAATAGTCAATCGGAGCGATAAATCGGCCGATCGGGTATCCGGCCGATTCTGCCATCGATTATAACAATGAGTTATTAGATCTATTTAGATGTATAATGATGATCAATGAAATCATACTAATAACTCGGGTTCAAAGGCAGCTTTAACAGTTTTAACACTAATTGAACATAAAACAGCTAATGAACGTGATAAACAATCGGCTAAACACTCCGAAAGAACGAGTAAGACAAATACAACCACACGGATCCCGAATCGACCGATCGCTCCAACAGGACAAGTCAACCGATGGCACGCAACTGGACCGAGTCTAACGACTGCGCACGCCGGCCGATTCAGGACAAGCACAATCATAAACGCCTTAACTATGAAAGTAGATCTACACCCTAGCCAATCGGCTGCATACGCCTAGGACAAGTCAACTATCGCAAAGGCAAACACAGGACACGTCAACTGAATCCGCACGATCGAATCGGCCAAGATGTAAAAGAACTTTCATAGCGGCTACCGTGACTCGGACGACCGGATCCGAGCCAATCGGCGTTGCGAGCAAAGGCCGGGACGGGGAGGCGAGGACAAGTCAAACTACCTCCATCACGAGCCCGGACCAGGTCGACTTGACTCATCCCGGCCGATGCTAACTACGACAATCAAGAACAGATCCGGTCGCCGGATAACTAGCAATTAAGTCATCTAATTACGAACAATGCGCCGAGAACTAGACGACATAATCACCTTATCAAGCCAACGTGTCTGTCGACCGGAGCCCCGAAGATCCCCGCGCGAAAACAGTAGAGACTTAACAGAAAATTAGGGTTTGGCGATGCGCCGAAAGTTGTATTGGATGTGAATCGAGTTTACAAGTTACATCCGGGTACATATTTATACCCGGCATAAAGAATCCTACTCGGACCTTCTTCGGGCCGATTTCCTAACCGACCAAGACTCCTTCCAAAATTAAACTATTATTTCTAATTTTACAACGTGGGCCGGGCCCACCCATATCACGCTTTTCAGTTGGCGTTTGAGCACGATTCTCGGAAGGGACGCGCCTTCTACTCACCCACGCGGCCGTCGGTCTTCGGCCCACCGGCCCTCTTTTGACCCATAGTCGGCGACGATGGGTCCCTATGGTCAAAAACCGGCGTCAACACATGCCCTCCCGGTCCGGGGTATGCAACGCATGCGTCGGACCGATCCGTCCTCTTTTACCGCGCCGGTTTTTACTGCCCATCACCTCTCCATAAAACCCGGAGCCATCTCCGGTCGGTTTCCATTCGCCTCCTTTCTTCGGTTTTCATCTGTCTCCATTCCGGCGACCTTTTCCTCCTCGAGCCTTTTCAACTCTTCATCGCGCCGTCGCCGTCGTCCTTCTCCGGCAACCATGAACCCCGTTGCTGCTGCCGCTGCGGCCACCGCCGCCGACCGCGTCGTCGCCACCACCAACGCCGTTCCGGAGGTAATGTACATTTGGGCATCCCCTTTTTCTACCTCTGCAGTTTTCTTCGTGTTCTTGTTCTTGTTCATTTTCACGGTTCATCTTCTTCCCGTTCCGCTCCTCATTTTAGCCCTATTTCTTGTTTTTAGGAGATCCGGAACCAAGTTGTCATTCCGTCCAACATTCCGACTCATTTCTTCTTGGGTCCTATGGGTGATCCCGACCCCACGAGATCTCATCTGCGCCGAAACGGATCGGGTTCCGTTTCGGCAACGGTCCCCACTATCGGCCGAATGGGCCAACAGCTTCCGGTCATGGCCGACCCCGTCGCGAGGATGGCGTGATTGGTACAAACGGGTGTCGGCCGTCTATTTACAAGGTTGGGCCAACATCGGCATCGCCCATGCCATCAAGGCTGTCTCCGGCCGATCTCCGGAAGAATGAACCGTTGTCGGCGATCGCTTGCTATTTCGGTCGGATGCCCTGAACTCGCTTCATGTTCGGCCACGGCCCGGCTACCATGACCTTATTGGATACGATCATGTTGGCCGATCCGAACATCACGGCGGAGGCCACTCCGGATGCTGTCCGCATTAAGTCCTCCCACCGGATCAACCCTAAAGACACCAGGGGCTGGAAGGGCTATATTCGGACCTACAACAAGGGGCACCGCACGGTCGATCGCCGCGAGCATGTCGCCTTCCTCAACATGTGGCTCGACCATTTCTTCTTTTACGGGGTCGGCGTGAGCCCCACAAACAATTTCCTGCCGATGGCCGATGTATCGGCCGACAGCCATGCCCTTCCCATGGGCAAGTATCTTCCGGGGTCGGCGTACCTCCTTCTTCACCAAGTTTCGGTGGAGATGCGCGCCGGCCGATCGATCAAAAACCCGGGTGGCCCTTGGTGGTTTATTCAAATGTGGTTGACCCTCCATACCGCCAAGGCCATCAATCCGGATCTCCACGTGCTCCGCTTCCCGGCGACTACGCCGAATCGGCCGCGCCCGATTCAGCCGGTGCATTTCTTTCGGGGAAGCGTTATCCATGGCACCGGGGCGGCCATGTCGGACAAGAACCTGGCGTATTGGTTCGCCGCCTTCTACAAGGGCCTCAACGACGAAAGTACGGACTGGTACCCGTACATCGATTTCTTCGAGAGGGAGTACGACACCCCTTTTTGATTGACCCAACTTTCCCGACGGCCGACGGGGAAGCAATCAAGATCTTCACCACCTGCCTCCGCCCTCGTCTGCTGCCGACGGGACTCATTGCTCGGGAGCAAGGCCTTTTGCTCCTACGAGTTCTACCACCCGTCGATATCGGCCCGTCAACTTGGCTTCGGCCGGTTGCCCCCAGCCTCTTCTATGTGGGGCGGATAAAGGCGCGGGCTGCCGTCGACAATGCTACTCGGTGGAACCGGCTCATCGGCCGTACCGCCGATGTCGTCACCGGTGACTTGGCCGGATTTTCCCGGCGCCCGGAGTACCCGCCTTTTTGACCGCTGGTGGGGTGAGTGGAACCGGCACCTTCGCAGCCGGAACACCGCTTCCTTCTTCTCCGGCCTAGTCCTGGAAGAACCTTTCGCCGAGGTACGTGTAGCTGATTTAATTTTATAAGGCCGATTTTGTAAATAAAATCGGCCACTCCTAATGCTCATCCTTGTATCTTCTTTTTCAGTCGGACTCGGAGGAGCCGCCGACCCAAAGCATTAGTGGCCGGCCGATTGCATATTTATTGCCGAGCCCAATCGTCCCGAACATCGGCTTCACCGACCGCACTCCCGCTCGGATATTTGCGGCGATGAGTCGAGGGCGCCAGCTTTCCGCAAGGCCATAACCAAAACGGCCGCCTCCAAAAAGAGGCGAGGCTAATGTACCTGCTGCGGGGTCTACGCGAGCTCCGAAGCGACACCGCGCGCTGCTAAAGCAGCCCGTGTGTCCGTCCGACCCGGACTATTTTAGCGAGCCGTCTCCGTCGCATCGGGTTACTATTGCATAATCGCCGATTTCTTTTTTTCTTAACATGCTGTCTAATCATGAGTTTTCTCGCAGGAATCGGCGGCCCTTCTTCGGGACCAAGCACTTCCCCCTCGTCGGCCGGCTACCATTGTAGTGTCGAGCGAGCGTGCGGCCGCCGATGTGGTCGGCGGGGGTGATGAAAGAGGGCCGACTTCGAGCCTTCCGACGGCCGATATCGGGCCTCCACCGCAAGCACCGAGAGACTCGCCCGTCGACTCCACGGGCTCGGACGCCAACGCCCGATAGGCCGATCCGCTGCCGACTCCTCCACGGGCCGAACGCCGACGCCCGAAAGGCCGACCCAAACAGCCCCGGAGCCCGAAGTTGTGCCGAGCCGGGCCGATCCAAACCTTACGGAGAGCCCAACTCGCTCGGATCGGCTCGCGTCTTCCGAGATTGTCGCCGAAGCTGAACAAGCCGACCATGAATCGCCCGCGGCTTCTCCTGAAGGTACCGCTGCCGATGAGCCGGCTGCCAGGACTTCGCCCAACGCCGCCTCCAAGGACGTCGCGGTGAAAATGAATCGGCCGGCCAAGAGCCGCCCGGAACAAATGAACCTTCGGGTTTAATGGCACAGCCGATGGAAGTCCGGCCGCTTCGCATTGACGCTTCACAGGTATGTTTTTACTATTTCCTCCTTGATTCGCCGCTTACCATTAGTTTTATCTTACTCTTCTTGGTATTTCGAGCGCTCGGCTTTCCTCGTCCTGCGCCGATATCGGTATCTTCCTCCGGTCTTATCACAATGACCGAAATCGCGCGCGAGCTTGAAGTGTCATCGGTCGAAGGCTTGGTGGCCGATGCCCACTCCATCCGGGAGCGGTACTTGGAAATCCGGGCTGAGCTCCCGGATGATGTGCGCGATGCTCCGCACCGCGTGGCATACATGGAGTACCGGCGGATGGATTTTATCCGTGCCCGGCAGCGTCTAGCCCGCCACGCGGAGCAACGGCAAGCTGCATTACTCGCCGAGAACTCCATCAAGCGTTCCGAGGAGGAGGCCCGCAAGACCTTGGAGATGCAAGAGCAACTCTCAAATCGGCGGAGCGAACTGCAGGCGATCAATCAAGAGATTGCCGATTTGAGAGCAGCGCCGGCTCTCAAGGAGAAGGATGCGGCGGCCCTAGAAGCCATCATTGCACGGTTGGCGGTTGACGTGGCAGCCCAACAAAAGACGACGGACGAGGCAATTCAAGCGGCCGATAAGATGGTTGCCGCGGCGCAAGCCGATGTCGGCCCCATCGAAGACGACCTGTTGGTCATGGCCAAACTCGACTCCATGCTGGCCCGCGCCTTGTCCGCTATCCAAGACCTCCCGTCCCGCGCCGAAGCCGTCGACTTTGCTTAGATGTAATAGAGCTTAAACAATCTTTTGTTGTAAATATTTTTTTTTGTACTAAGGGCGATATACTCGTAATATCGGCCATCCGAAGACGATGTTTAAAACACCGGCTGTAACTCATTTGCCTTACTTCCTGCATTTTGCTTTCATGCTTCACGGCTAAGGGCGATACTCTCGATATCGGTCGTCTCAAGGCGATGTGCATCGACATCGGCTGTAGTCCCTTTTAGGCCGAACACTATGAATTAATCCAAATACTAGGATAATACTTGCTTCAAATACTTCCCATTAAGCGCTCGGCCGAATTCCTCCCCTGCTAATTCTTTCAAAATATATGCATTACCCGGCGCCGATCGGCTAATCAAATAAGGCCCTTCCCAATTAGGCGACCATTTACCAAACCGATTGTCCTTCACACCGATCGGCATCCTAAGCTTCCGGACCAAATCGCCCCTTTTAAACTGTTTCAGCACAACCTTCTTATCATAATGGCGGGCGACCCTTGCCTTATTCTGCTCTATCTTTTCCAATGCATCCAGCCGATTTTGTACCACGTCTTCTAATTCATCCATCATCAACCCGTGGTACTGATCGGCCGATAGCTTTTGTTGCAATTCAACCCTTACGGAGCCGATAGTTGTCTCCCATGGCGATACGGCTTCGTGCCCATACACAAGCTGATACGGCGTGACTTGCATGGCCCCATGTCGTGACATACGATAAGCCCACAAAGCGTCCATCAATTTCATATGCCACTTACGAGGATGCTCTTGTATTTTCCGCTTGATTAGTTTGATCAGACTCTTATTTGCCGCTTCGACTTGACCATTGGCTTGGGCATAATATGGCGACGAATTAATCAATTTAATCCCCATTTCTTCAGCAAAAGATTGAAATTCGTCCGACGTGAATACTGATCCCTGATCCGTCGTGATCGTCTCCGGAATCCCAAATCTATGAATGATATGCTCCTTAACAAACGTTATCACGTCGGCCGTCGAGACTTTGCGATAAGGTGCCGCTTCAACCCACTTTGTGAAGTAATCTGTAGCTACCAATATGTACTGATGTCCTTTGCTTGATGCTGGATTTATCCGGCCGATCATATCCATGGCCCATCCTCCGAACGGCCAAGGCTTGATCACCGGATTCATGGCCGACGCAGGTGCCCTCCGTATAGGCCCGAAGTTCCGGCAATCTTGGCAACTTTTATAATATTTGAAACAATCGGCTAACATTGTCGGCCAGTAATAACCAGCTCGTCTTAGCAGCCACTTCATTTTATGGGCCGATTGATGCGTTCCGCAAATCCCATCATGTACTTCGCTCATTACCACTTTGGCTTCGGTATCATCAATACATTTGAGAAGTACCCCATGAATTGTCTTGAAAAATAATTGATTATCCAACAGAACATACTTCAAGGCTTTATATCTTATCTTCTTATTTATAGGTTGGGATGGATTGCTCAAAAACTTCGAATTTCCGTGCGCCAATCGGTCTCTTCAATATTGGCTATTTCCAAGCTGTTTTCGGCGTACCGATATCCGAGATGCTAGTTGAGCCAAGTTATTTGCTTCAAAGTTCTGCTCTCTTGGTATATGGCTGATTTTAACACACTTGAATCTTTTCATTAACCTCCGGCACTTTCTATGATATTGCAACAATATTTCATCTTTACACTCATACTCATCGGCCGGTGACTCACGATCAACAAGGAATCGCCAAAAATTTCCACAAAATCGGCCCCGGCATCGATGAGTAGTTCCAGATCCTTTTAATACTGCCTCGTATTCGACTTGGTTGTTGGTGTGCGCCTCTACTGTAATAGAGTATTCACGTATTGCCCCCGAGGCGACACAACAACCAAGCCGATTCCACTTCCTTCCTTGCAAATTGAACCATCAAAGAACACCGTCCATGGCACCGGCTCAACGTATTTGGCCGAGTGTTCACCGTGTTGCACTATTAAGTCGGCCAATACTTGTGCTTTCACTGCTTTGGCCGATTCATAGCCTAGATCAAACTCCGCAATTGCCAACATCCATTTGCCCAACCGGCCTTTGGGGACCGGGGCCGATAGCATATATTTTACAACATCGGCCCGACAAACCACGAGTACACTCCTCGGCTAACGAGATAATGTCTTAATTTTGTGCATGAAAAATACGAGACGAGAGACATAACCTTTCCACCTCTGGATACCGCGTTTCTGCATCAATTAATTTGCGGCTGAGATAAAATATGACCCGTTCTTTTCCCTCCTGTTCCTGAGTCAATGCGAGCCGATGCACCTATCATCGGCCGATAAATATAACTTAAAGGGTGTGCCCGACTTCGGCGGAACCATCACTGGCGGGGACACCAAATACTTCTTGATATCTTCTAAAGCCCTTTGATGGACCGGTTCCCATCGAAATTCTTGATTGGCCTTGAGTTTTAATAATGGCGTAAATACGTCAAGTCGACCGGACAAATTTGAGATAAATCGCCTAATAAAATTAATCTTGCCGATCAGGGATTGGAGCTTTGTCTTGTTCGTCGGTGGTTCCAGCTTTACGATAGAATCAATACTCTTGGGGCCGATTTCAATTCCCTTTTCATGCACAATAAATTCCAGAAATTGTCCAGCTGATACACCAAAAGCGCACTTGAGCGGGTTCATCTTCGAGACCGTCTTGTCTCGTCCTCTTCAACACTTCTCCGAGATCAGCCACATGACTTTCGGCCGATTTTGATTTCACCATAACATCATCAATATAAATTTCCACCAATCGGCCGATCAAATCGTGATATATAAAATTCATTGCTCTCCGATACGTGGCACCAGCATTTTTAGGCCGAAGGTCATAACAACCCACTCATATAATCCCAATGCTCCGGGGCATCCGAACGCTGTCTTCGATATATCTTCTTCGGCCATAAAAATCTGATTGTACCCAGCATTTCCATCCATAAAGCTCAAAATTTTGTTGCCGGCAGCTGCATCAACTAACAAATCGGCGTTTGGCATTGGGTACTCATCTTTCGGAGTCGCTTTATTCAAATTCCTAAAGTCAATGCAGACCCGCATCTTCCCATTTTTCTTCTCCACCGGTACAATACTTGGAAACCCACTCTGCATATCGGCATGGCCTCGATAAAACCGGCTTCATATAATCTGATAATCTCTTCTTTGACGGCTTCATAATACCTAGGGTCAATTTTCCGAGCCCCCGCTTATACGGTCGATATCCGGGTTTGGTGGGCAGCCGATGTTCAACGATCGATCGGGTCGAGACCAGGCATCTCGCTATAATCCCAAGCAAAACAATCTTTATATTCTTTCAATAAGGCCACTAACTCATCTCTTACTTTTTTACACACTTTCTTGCTAATATATGTCGGCCGAGGCTTGTCTCCATCCCCTATATCTACCTCTTCTAACTCGTCGGCCGACACAAAACCGTGGCCTAATTTCCCGTCTTCCGGTTCGTCAATCGGCCGACTCATTATATCCCCGAGTGTGAGTGTCGATCGGCCGATTGTCCGTCAATTCTCCTGTGGGGCCCATCGGAGCAGCCGGGGGTACCCGACCCCCGGTCACAATAACTCCGTCGTTGGTGATGTTTATGGCTTCCGCGTCCCAATACGTGCCCGAGAAACAAGGCGAGGCTCTCCGGACCAGCGAGACTCGAAATCGGCGGTTGCGATAGTTACGAGACTTATCGGCCCGCACGATCTCGACCTTGTTGCCGACCCATTGAATCAAGCAACTGGTGCATGGTCGATGGAATGCAACGATTGGCGTGAATCCGGTCTCTCCCCAACGAAGTTGTGTATGCACCTTTTCCGTCAATGATGAAAAATGTGGTGGGTATGGTTTTGCTGCCCACGGTGATCTCCATTATCGCGGCTCCACGAACATCTTGGCTTTTCCCGCTGTAATCCTTGAGCGTTAGATTGGCTTTCATCATTTCTTCGGCGTCTTCCCGAGCTTGCGGTATGTAGTAATTGGCATAACATTGACCGCCGCTCCTCCGTCGACCAACATTTTCCTCATCGGCGACCCATTGATGTAGCCGCTAATGTACAATGCCTTGAGATGCAAATGATCGGAGTTGATCGGCTTATCAAATACCGCTGGCTCCGGTGTCCACAGAATTTCCGAAGTCTCCCCAACCGGTTCTTCCTCGGCCGAATTCTCATCGGCCGATTCGTCCTCTACGGCCGATCCGACAATCCTGGGCGTCGGGGATATCATATTCACTACGGCTTCGCCCGGACCACTCGAGACCGCACTTTGGGCCTCCACTCCTTTTTGGGCTTGGACTCATCATCTTGATCATCTCTCGTAATCTTGTCTACCCTTAATTTCTCGACAGCGCATTCTTTGGAGCCTCCTCTTCGGGTTCTATTGAACAAACCACCGGGACACCACTGTTCTTCGTTTTTGGTTTGATCGCCTCTCGAATCTTCATGGTATTGCTGATCAAACTCCTCTTCATTGTTGATCGGCCCCAGCCGATCGTGAACGGAGGTTCTCTTTGGTACTGCGTATCTCCGTTCATCATAGCCGTGATCATAGCTGCTCGCTCTTCCGGGGGCCGATTGTCGTGATTCATGGCTGCGACTAATCGGCCGTCCCCGGGAACTTGATGACCCGCCATCACGATACCTTTTACGACCAATGCACTGCGGGCAGTTCTCGATAGATGGAAGCTTCATGTCTTGGTCCCAGCAGATCGAAAGAAAGGACAAGCCCGGTGAGGGTCAAAATCTTCTCGGTCGATCATGCCTTGTCCGTATTGCCGACTTCGGTCAACAAATTCCTGCTCACGTGCCATCCGAGCACTTTCTTCCCTCTCTCTCTTCTTCTCATATCGGCGTATGAAACCAGCCGATCCACCGCCGATGGTGTTGATGTACATCGTATTAGCCGGGAAAGGGTGCCCATCAACTTTCATCTTCTTCTTTACATCGGCCGCTCGTAATACCCCATTGTCTACTGCCCTCTGGATTTCATCTCTCATGGCATAACAATCAACGGTGTTATGATGCGAATTTCCATGCCACTTGCACCACTTAGCCATTTTCTTCAATTCTTCCGGCGCAGGAATTTTGTGATGAGGGGAAAGTTGAATCTTCTTTTCCCGCAGCAGCTGATCAAATATCTCGTCGGCTTTAGATAAATCGAAATCATATTTTTTCTCCTTAGGTTTGACAAGCGGAGAAAATATCGGCCGTTTGTTATTAGTCCACTCAACTGCATTAATTTCCTCTTCATCATCCTCATTGTCGAAGTCGGCATAAGTCGTCCGATACCGCCGGTTCCTGGTGAGCTGGATATTTTCCTCCTGGCCAACCGCCCTACGGGTTAGCTGTGCCAGCCCATCAAACTCATGTGGGGTAAACTTTTCTTTGATGTTAGAGAATAGCCCCGCGTAAGCGATTTCGGCCAGTCGTTGCTCTGTCGAGGTTCGGATTGTAGCATCGTCCCCTCGAGTCCTAAACCTCTCGTATATAATCGGCCACCGATTCCCCGGTTTTCTGTTTCACCGCCATTAAATCGGATAAACTAAGCTCGGTAATGCCCGTGAAGAAGTACGAGTGAAACCTTTTCTCCGGATCGGCCCAACTCGAATAGAACCGG
Source organism: Chloris gayana (assembly GCA_031894775.1). NCBI lineage: Eukaryota > Viridiplantae > Streptophyta > Magnoliopsida > Poales > Poaceae > Chloris > Chloris gayana. The sequence goes on along the minus strand of JAUNZO010001853.1, from coordinate 28,053 downwards.
GCGATAGCGAAGCAAACCATGAAAAGGCCGATCCGGACAATGACAAGTGGGAATAGCCGGACCCGCAAAGCCTCCTGAGTAGACGCCTCACCAAGTCGTGCGTCATATCGGCTGATGTGTTCCATAGTTGATGTATTATCTTGCCCGGAAAACTTGGAGAACTCGGGAATTTTATACTTATTAGGTAAAGCCACGGAATCCATCCGATCGGGGTAAGGTCGCCTATACAACGCACTTTTTTCCTTAGGCTTCAAATCGAACCGATCTTTCATCATATCGGTGATCTTAGCCATGAGGCTACTCATATCATTGGGTTCTGCGAGTTGCTGATCTAGTTCCCGTCATATAAGCTGTGTTGGGCTGTCCCCGGTCGGGTGTACTTGACTGGCCGTTTCCGAAATCCCAGTACTAGTAGCCGGGAACGAGTGTACGCGGAACGATTCCATAATTCACGACCGATTGGATCGGCCGTCCGATCATGAATTCCTGTCTCCCATCCGATACGGTCGGTTGCGGAATACCGGATACCGGCCGTACTATAGTGGGTGAGTTCTCAATTCTACTCGGGCCGGTGTTTGGTACATAGAAGAAATTGGGCTGTTGTGCCATCCGCGGGGCCGCTGTCATATTGGTTGCCGCCCCGACTCGAAGTCTGCGGTGTACATCTTGTTTGTCGCCCTTTTCCGTCACCGACTTCTTGGGGTCACTGTTATCATCATTGCCTGGCTGGGTTGCACTCGGTACTTGCATTTACATCGTCCTTGCCGGACCATAGGTGAGGTGGCATGCCGTACATGGGCTGAAACCCTACTGGTGGTGTGGTATTCGGAGACCGATTCCCTGAATCGGCCGTACGTAAGTGCCAAAAGGCTGAGTGTATGCAGGTCCGGAATATCCTTCGGTGAACAATCTGCCATCAACCGTGTCCTTGATCAAATTTCCGATGGTGTTGGTCAACACGCCCGATTGATTGATTAGGGCCCGATGAATGGACGAGTTAACCATATCACCGAGTTGGTTAGCATCCGCGCATCTCGGGCTTTGATTTGGTCTAGTTCTTCCGGATGCGGAATCCGAGGGAAGTCCCCTTTTGTGGCCACTCGCCACGTGTCACCTGTCGGGGCTTGAAACTACTTCTTCATTGCTTCGGCCAGGTATTCCCGGTACTGCAGCTTTTGTTCCGTTGTCATCTTCCCCCGGGCCGAAACCCCGTTGTCATCGAAACTTCTCCGTACCCTTTGCCATCCGTCCCGAGAGGAACTGGAACCAAAATCGGCCGATTTTCAGCATCAACCATTGGTGTTCCGTCCTCCCCGACAGCTTGTATGTATGACATCTTGATCTTGGTTGCTTTTGTCCCGCCGGACGTGCCAAAAAGTGTGTTGACGTCAAAAGTCGTCAACACACCGTTGTCCGGAGAGTCCACCGAAACCCCGGCCGACGCAGGGCCCCGTGCTCCCAACGGACCGGCTCGGCTCGCCGATTCTCGTGTGCGCTGGTGCGTGCCGGATGGTTTTCCTGCAAACCAACAAAGACGAATAAAAGTGTAAAATTCCAGGTCATCGGTCCGGATAGACCGATGTGCGGCGATGGCCGATTCCGGCGTAAGATAGACAAAATCGGCCATCGACAGGGAACAACACGGCCCATCCATTTATGTATTAAATGCCAGGCAAACGAACCGTGATACAAACGATACGAAATCGGCCGACACTATAACATGCGATCGGTGGCTAGCAGCCGATTTCGTCGGTGAGCAATCAGATCATTAAGACCTTGCAAGGATGCGTTATCGAATAAAATGTAGACAAGGTAATTATTAATGGGATGTAATTAATTTGATAGCAAAAAGATGATTTAATAGTCAATCGGAGCGATAAATCGGCCGATCGGGTATCCGACCGATTCTGCCATCGATTATAACAATGAGTTATTAGATCTATTTAGATGTATAATGATGATCAATGAAATCATACTAATAACTCGGGTTCAAAGGCAGCTTTAACAGTTTTAACACTAATTGAACATAAAACAGCTAATGAACGTGATAAACAATCGGCTAAACACTCCGAAAGAACGATGAAGACAAATACAACCACACGGATCCCGAATCGACCGATCGCTCCAACAGGACAAGTCAACCGATGGCACGCAATCGGACCAGGTCTAACGGCTGCGCACGCCCGGCCGATTCAGGACAAGCACAATCATAAACGCCTTAACTATGAAAGTAGATCTACACCCTAGCCAATCGGCTGCATACGCCTAGGACAAGTCAACTATCGCAAAGGCAAACACATGACACGTCAACCGAATCCGCACGATCGAATCGGCCAAGATGTAAAAGAACTTTCATAGCGGCTATCGTGACTCGGACGACCGGATCCGAGCCAATCGGCGTTGCGAGCAAAGGCTGGGACGGGGAGGCAGGACAAGTCAAACTACCTCCACCACGAGCCCGGACCAGGTCGACTTGACTCATCCCGGCCGATACTCACTACGACAATCAAGAACAGATCCGGTCGCCGGATAACTAGCAATTAAGTCATCTAATTACGAACAATGCGCCGAGAACTAGACGACATAATCACCTTATCAAGCCAACGTGTCTGTCGACCGGAGCCCCGAAGATCCCCGCGCAAAACAGTAGAGACTTAACAGAAAATTAGGGTTTGGCGATGCGCCGAAAGTTGTATTGGATGTGAATCGAGTTTACAAGTTACATCCGGGTACATATTTATACCCGGCATAAAGAATCCTACTCGGACCTTCTTCAGAGCCGATTTCCTAACCGACCAAGACTCCTTCCAAAATTAAACTATTATTTCTAATTTTACAACGTGGGCCAGGCCCACCCATATCACGCTTTTCAGTTGGCGTTTGAGCACGATTCTCGGAAGGGACGCGCCTTCTACTCACCCACGCGGCCGTCGGTCTTCGGCCCACCGGCCCTCTTTTGACCCATAGTCGCCGACGGTGGGTCCCTATGGTCAAAAACCGGCGTCAACACTATGCGAAGGATTTGTGGGGGTGCAGCCGTGCTTCCCCATCTTCCAACGCTATTTCAAGATGACGCTTACCAACGTCTCGGAGGTGATCGGATGCGTCCGGCTGACCGTCCGGCCGACAGCGAGTACATAGAGTGCTCGCCTAGCAGCAAGGTGGAGGCGTGGAAGAAGGCCCGGTTCGTGGTGCCGTACGAGAAGGACTTCCGCCGCCTCCGCGTCCCGCCGGTCCCGGCCCAACACTTGCCGTCCGGGACGCCGTGCCCCGCCTTCCCGAGGGCATGATGCCGGTGGTCGACCGGATCGCGGCGCCGCCGCGGCCGGCCCGACTTCACGCGGGGTGGTGCACGACTTCCTCGAGCGCAACATCGCGCCCCTTCGCCGGAGATCGGTCCCGTCGTGGCTGTACCGGGACTTCAACTTCGCCGGCCGCACTCGCACGGGGGCGGGCTCGGACCTGCCCGAGGCCTCGAGCGGTTCGCCTACTCCACACCGACCGGGAAGAAGTGGACCGCCTCCTTCGCGTACCCGGAAGGTGCCGAGCCTCTTCATCGCCGGCGAACAAGCGTGCCGTCCTCGACGAGCATGCCCCGACCGGGGCCGCTCGGGTTTCTTGACGCGGTCCCGGCTCCCACTCCCGGTCTCCGGTACCCGGAGTCACGCCTTCCTCCGACCCGGGTGCGATGGCCACCCCCGGGGGTGCCTCCGGAGCTCCGGTGGTAGCCCCGGCGCCGCGAGGCCTGCTCCGAGTGCGCGGGACAAAGGCAAGGGGCAAAGGTCTCCGTCGCCCCCTCCTTCGATTCCTCCGGCCCGCCTCGCTTTCCACGGAAGCGGGCCCGGCAGGCTTCGCCGGCGCCGGTGATGGGGGCCGCTCCACAGAGAAGTCCCCTGCAGCCGCACCGGCGCAAGCGACCGGGTGGACGCGCGACGGTAGGAAACTTTCCTCTCTTTTTGCTTAAGCTGCGTGCTTGGTATGCTGCGTTTCGTCTCACCGTAGGCCGATGGCTGCGAAATGTGTTCGATTTGCTTTGTTTGTAGGAGTGTCCGGATCGAGTTGGACCCGGACCTGGTCCCTTTGAACCCCAAGGTCGCCGGTGCCCCCGCGCCGAACCCGGACGTCGATCCCGTTGCCGTTGCGGCTCCGGCGGCCGGAGCGGAGGACGGCGCGGGAGGGGCGACGGGTGCCCCCGAAGAGGTGGCCGCGGGTGCCCCCGAGGAGGAGGTTGCGGACAGCTCCCGCGGAGGTGGCCGCAGTGCCGCCGGAGAGGAGGCCGCGGACACTCCCGAGGAGGTGGCCGCGGGTGTCACCGAAGAGGAGGCCGCGGGTGCCCCTGCCGGAGAGGAGGCCGCGGGTGCCTCCGCCGGAGTTGACCTTGGCCGGGTGTCGCCTCCTCCGGCCGGGAACGTGCCGGTGCTTTCCCAATCGGCGCCGCCGGCGTCCGCCACGGTCTTCCACTCCACGGCCGGGTGCCGCCGCCGCCAGCCCTATAGTGCTCGGAGGGGAATGACTCCCCTCCGCGCGTCCGGTCGGAGCCGGGAGCGGTGGTCGGCGGAGACACTTCGTCGACCGCCGCCGCCGGTAGGGGCCGTGGGCGCGCCGGACGCGGCCGGAGCACGTCACCTACGAGTCGCTCGGGCGGCATGGGGCGCCACAAGATTGGCGATGTGCTCGGGGAGGTCATCCGGTCGCTCCTTGCCATGAAGGCGGCCGTGGAGGAGACGGATGCGTCCCCGGACGACCGGGAGGCCGCGTTGGCCGAGCGCGAGGCGGAGGTGGCGGAGGCCCGGCGGGCCCCGGAGACGGCGGTGAAGCCGGCCCGACGAGCAGCATCGCCGCCGCATGGAGGAACTCCAGCATGAGCTGGACCAAGCCGCCGGCATCGGCGATCGTGCCGCCGAGAAGCCGCGTGACGCGAGGCGAGGCTCCGTGCCGCCATCGCCCGCGAGGATGAAAGCATCAACCGCCTCCGTGGCGTCCCGGAGCGGGAGCGTGCCGTGCAGCTCCGCGGCGCGTAGCCGGAGGAGGCGGAGGCCGACATGGCACTCCGCGAGGCGGCCGTGACACGTCGCGAGGCGACCGCGGCGGCTCGCGAGGAGGAGCCGAAGGAGCGTGCCGGTGCGCTTGCACTCCGGGAGGCCGCGCTTGGCGAACGGGAGCGGGCCGTCGGCGCGGCCGAGGCAAAGATCCGGCGCTTCGGCCGACTCCGTTGCCTCCCGAGAGATGGGGTTGAGGCAGCGCGAGGACGCCTCGCTACCCGGGAGGAGCAGGTCCGGCTTCGTGAAGACGAGGCCGCCGTTCGCAGGGAGGCCTTGGAGACGGAGGCGGCCCGTCTTGCTCGGTCCGAGGAGCAGGTCCGCGGTATCGCCGCCGGGTTGGCGCATCACGTGCGCGAGGAGACTCTCGCGGAGGCCCGGGTGAACTTCACCGCCGAGCCGAAGGCGGTGGAGAAGAGCCGGGACGAATACCGCCGTCGCGTCGAGCGGCCGGAGGCCCGGCGAAGAAGTCGGGCCGCGGCTCTTCTCGCCGCAGCCGATGGCGACGACCTCCGCCGGCAGCTTGCGGAGGCGCGGTCCCGCCTCGAGGAATCCGAGCTTCGCCGCGTTGAGCCGAGCGAGCGAGCGACGGAGCCGGCCTCGGCGGCGCGGGCGCAGGCCGAGATCGCCGCCGAGGTGCACCGGCGGTTTCGTCGAGACCGTTCGAGGCGGGTCCGCCCCGTCTTCCCGATCCTCTTGACCGCGGCGCGGCCGGGTATGCATTCGCAATGCGGGGGTGGTTGACTCCCCGAGCAGCCCGAACACCCGGTGGCGGAGGTCCCGGAGGAGGAGGGGCGGCAGACCATAGCCGCGGCCCCGGAGGAGGTGCCGGCGAACGCGCCGGTGCCGGTGCCCGGTTCCCGCTCCTAGCCGTGGTGAACGGCGATGTCCCCGCGGGTGAGCACGCCGCGGCCAAGGCGCAGTGCACGCGCCGTCGCTCGTGCCTTTGCCGAAAGCTTCAAGCGGGGCTAAGTGCCCGCTTCCTCCACCTGCGCGTGGCTTGCTCTGGCGCCCGTGCCTTTTTTGTTTTTATTAAACCTGTTCTTCCGTGTGCAAAACAAGTTAAGTTTAGTTTGTAATGTTGATGAAAAGCTTAGGCCCATCGTTCCCCTTCTCTTAAGTGCGATTGTCGCCATGCGCCACTTAGTTATAGGCCGTCCGACACTTTGCAGCGACGCTTAGAGCGCAATTTCGGCGCCCGAGCCTTAACCGGACATGACGCCTTCCGTTCGGGTCTAAGTCATGAGCGTTTTTACCCGTCGGAGGGAAGCGGGGACTTGACATACGCCACAGCCTATCCCGCGAGAAGTGGGGAAAGAAGCGACCGGGCGCTGTTTTTATTCACAACACGTTAGTACAAAGTGCCGTGGCGACCGTGGCCGTGGCGATGAGACTTCCGGTACTACCCGGACCATTGGCTACGGAATATTCTAAGGGTAGAATTTCTTTAGGTGCTCAATGTTCCAAGCGCTTGGTTCCGGTACCCGTCCTCCGACTCTAGACGAACGGATCCCGGCGGGTGACGGCAGTGACGACGAAGGGCCCTTCCCACATGGGAGTTAGCTTATCCTTGCCTTCACGCGTCCGAGCCCGCCGGAGGACAAGGTCTCCCGTTTGCAACTCCCGGGCGCACGCGCCGCCGGTGGTAGCGGCGCAAGCCCCGGAGGTACCTCGCGCTTCGCAGTAGTACTCGCCGTCTTGCCTCCTCGAGGAGGTCAATGTCGTCGTGCCGCCGGTGCGTTGGTCGGCCTACGTCAAACGCGGCGACTCGGGGCTGTTGAACCGGATCTCCGTGGGTAGCACCGCCTCCGCACCGTACACGAGGAAGAAAGGCGTTTCGCCCGTGGCTCGACTCGCCGTGGTGCGCAGGGACCGGAGCACGGATTGGATCTCGCTACCCACTTGGAGCCTTTCTTCTTCAACGGGTCAAATGATCTTGTTTTCAAACCCTTGAGGATTTCTCCGTTGGCGCGTTCGACTTGGCCGTTGCTTTGTGGGTGGGCTCTTGAGGCGAAGCGGCATCCGGGTGCCGAGGGAGTCGCAGTATGCTACGAATGCATGGCTCGTGAACCGGGTCCCGTTGTCCGTGATAATCCGCCGCGGTACCCCAAATCTTGCGATGACATTCTTCATGAATCCGACCGCCGAGCTTTGGTCTATTTTTGTCACCGCCTCCGCTTCTACCCACTTTGTGAACTTGTCGATGGCCACATATAGCCATCCGTACCCACCCGGGCGATCGGAAATGGCCCTACAATGTCCAAACCCCAAACCGCGAACGGCCAGGATAAGGTGATTGTTTGAAGGGCTTGAGCGGGCAGGTGCGTCCGCTTGGCGTGAAACCGGCATGCCTTGCATTGTTGCACCAGCTTGGTGGCGTCCCGGAGGGCCGTCGGCCGCAGTAGCCCTCGCCGAAAGGCTTTCCCGACCAGCGTGCGGGGAGCATGGTGGCTGCCGCACTCGCCCTCGTGGATCTCAACGAGTATGTCGTTGCCTTCTTCCGTCTTGACGCACTTCAGCCAGAACGCCGTTGGCGCTACGCTTGTGCAGCCTCGCCATCGACAATGGCATATCGCTTGGCTTGGCGGGCTAGGCGGTCCGCATCCGTGTCGTCTTCCGGAAGGATGTCGTCACGCAAGTACCCGAGGATGTGGTCCATCCAACAGGTGTCCTGCGGCTCACCGGCCAACGCTTCTTCGCTATTCTCGCGTGTGCCGCAGATCCCGCGGGTGCGCCCGCGCTTTGTTGTTGCTGTTCTGGAGCTCGGTCGGCGTCGCAGGCCGAAGGGGATGTCAAGATCTCCATGAACGTCCCGGTGGGATTGGAGCTCGAGTGGAGGCCACCCGGGATAGTTCGTCGGCAATGTGATTGTCGCCCCTAGGTACGTGAAGCACCTCGAGGCCGTTGAACTTCTTTTCCATCCGCCCGACCGCCGCGAGGTATGCAGCCATCTCGCGGGTCGTTGCACCGGTACTCCTTGGATACCCGGTTGACGACAAGTTGCGAATCCCCCGGGCGAGGAGGCGCGTGACCCCGAGGTCGGCCGCGATCCGCAACCCCGCCAGGAGAGCCTCGTACTCGCCATGTTGTTGGTGTACCGGAAGTGTAGCTGGACCGTGTATCGCAGCTCGTCGCCGGTTGGTGACAGCAGCAGCACCCTCGCTCCCGCACCGTTGAGGGTGAGGGAACCGTCGAAGAACATCGTCCGGTGGTCGCCGGCGCGTCGCATCGCTGCACCCGGTGCTAAGCTCTTCCCGCTCAATCTCTCGGGGTGGGCGTCCACTCGCCGATGAACTCGCCTAGAGCCCGGCTCTTGATGATGTGTGTGCCGAGGAAGGACAAGTCGAACTCCCCGCCTCCACGGCCCACTTGGCCACTCGCCCGGCCGCTTCCCCGTTGCGCAAGATGGTCTCCGCCGGTGCCGTCGTCACCACCCGAACGGGATGGCCTTGGAAGTAGTGCCGTAATTTCCGGGATGCGACAAGTACCGTGTAGAGCATCTTCCGTGCACCGTGGGTACCGTGTCCTGGCGTCCCGCGAACTTCGCCGATGAAGTACACCGGGCGTTGAATGTGCCGCGTGCGGGACTCGGATTCTAGAAGCTCGCTCTCGCTCGTCGTGGGAGACGGGGCCGGAGCCCCCGGTGATGCGGTGGTGACGCGGTGCCGACGTCGGGGGTAGCCGGAGCGGATCCCGCCCCGCCCATGATGCGAGACGTGGTCGGAGCCGGAGCCCCCGGTGGGGTGGGATCAACGCGTCCATCCTTGCTTTTCCGGTCGTGGTCCCCGCTTCGCCCAAATCATGCGACGAGGTCGGAGCCGGAGCCCCGGTGAAGCCGGGAGCCACACCGCCCGCAGGAGTCGTTGTGCCGGGGACCGCCCCGGTGCCCCACCCGGCAGGCCGAGCGGCCGTGTCGCGTGCCATGTTGTGAGTGAGAGCGTCCGTAGCCCCCGGTGCTCCAACGCCCGCGAGCTGGTCGCAGCGGAGCCCCGGTCCGCTTGGCCCGCCGCCTTCGAGCCGTCGAGGCACCCGCGCTTGTTGGTTCGTCGAGAACCGCGAGGCGCCCGCTCCAGCCCGCTCGACCACCGGAGCCGCACCGACCACTTGCGGGTTAGCCGCTATGTACAGGAGCAAGTGGTTCACCCGGTTCCGGGCGACTAGAATGGGCGCAGAGGACAGGTAGCGCTTGAGGTCTTGCAAGGCTTCTTCGGCTTCCCGGTCCACTCGAATTTGTCCGTCCTCTTCATCGCCTTGAACAGCGGGAGAGCGCGTTCGCCTAGGCGCGAGATGAATCGGCCAAGGGCCGCCATGCTCCCGCCAGGCGTTGCACGTCCTTGAGCCGCCTTGGGGGCGGATTTCTTCGATGGCCCGGATTTTCTCAGTGGTTTGCTTCGATCCCGCGGTGCGAGACCAGGAAGCCGAGTAGCTTCCCCGCGGTACGCCGAAGACGCACTTCTCCGGTTGAGCTTCACCCGGTTGCGGCGCAGATTGGAGAAGGTCTCCTCTAAGTCGAACAGAGAGACGGTGCCTTGCGGCTCTTGATGACCAAGTCGTCGACATACGCCTCCACGTTCCTCCCGATTTGCGAGTCCGGGGTTAGGCGCATGGCTCGTTGGAACGTGGGGCCCGCGTTTTGAGACCGAAAGGCATGCTCACGTAGCAAAAGCTCCCCGCGGGAGTCATAAAAGCAGTCTTCTCCTCATCCTCCTTAGCCATATAGATTTGGTGGTATCCGGAGTACGCATCCAACATGCAAAGCAGGTCGCAGCCTGCGGTGGAGTCTACTACGGAATCTATCCGGGCAACGGAAACGGGTCCTTCGGGCATGCCTTGTTCAGGTCGGTGTAGTCCACGCACATCCGCATCTTGCCGTTATTCTTGGGCACGACCACCGGGTTGGCGAGCCACGTCGGGTGCGTGACTTCCCGGATGAACTTGGCCTCCAGTAGCCTCTTGACTTCGGCCCGGATGAAGTCCTCGCGCCGGGGCTTGGCGCCTCGCCCGCCGCTTCACGGGTCTCGCGGCGGGGTCGACCTTGAGTTGGTGCTCAATCACCCTCCCGGGTATGCCCCGCATGTCCGAAGGATGCCGGGCAAAGATGTCACCGTTTGCTTGGAGGAAGGTGATGAGCGCGAGCTCCTATTTCGGGTCGAGGTCGCCACCGATGGTGGTGGTCTTGTCCTCCGAGCCCCCGAGTGAGATCTTCTTGGTAGACACCTCCCCGGAGCCGAAAGCTTTGCCCGCTTGGAGCCGGATTGCGCAGCGGGCTTCTCCGGGGTGTCGCGCGCTCTCTTCCCGCCGGTGTCCTCCTCTCGCTGCCATTTCGGCCGCCAAGATGTCCTCGAGGCAAGCCATCGCCTTGACAAGCATCCGCCCTCTCCACGATGACGCCCTTCGGGCCCGGCATCTTCGGCCGTGAGGAATACGTGATGCGGGATGGCCATGAACCGGTTTATGCCGGGTCTCCCAATGATGGCGTTGTAGGGGAGGCCGATGTCCGCGACGTCGAAGAGGAGCTTCTCCGTGCGGAAGTTGTCCCGGTGCCGAAGGTGACCGGGAGCTCAATCCTGCCCAAGGGGCGGGAGCTACCCGGGAGCACGCCGACGAAAGGGCGCGAGGGCTGCAGCTCGGCACGTGCCCACCGCAGAGAGTCGTAGACCTTCGGGGTGATGAGGTTGAGGCTCGCGCCTCCGTCGATGAGGGTGCGTCCCACCTTCTTGTTGCGGATGGTGGGCGACACGACCGCAGGGATCTTCCCCTTGGTGTTGTCGTGGCCCTACCATGTCGCTCTTGTCGAAGGTGATGGGAACGTCCGCCCACTTCAGCAGGGGAGCCGCGGCCTTGCCCTCGGTGATTGCGAGGACCTCGCGGCGGAAACGCTTGGCCTCGCCTTTGGACGTGAAGCTCGAGGAGCCCCCGCCGATCACGGCGATGGAGTCGTCCGCGCTCCGGTACGCCTCGACTTCCTCTTTCTCCTCCTCCTTCTCTTTCTCGGCCTTCTCGGCCGCCCGCCGCTCGTCGCGCCGCTTGATGCTCGCTCGGATGTAGCGACACTCCGACCGGTCGTGGTCGTTGGTGCGGTGGAAGTAGCACGCGAAAGTACCCGGGATTTAGCCGGCGACTTGCCGCACCCGCGGGAGGTGGGCGTCGCGCCCCCGGGGAAGGGCCTGCAGCCGCGGCCACTTCTTCCGCCCCTACGCTTGCGCGCGAGGTTCTTCTTCTCGCTTCTTGGAGAGGGTGCCCCCGGACTTGGGAGAGGAGGTGCCCGGTTGGACTTCGCCGGCGGGTCGTGCCACGCTTGGGCTTCCGGCGACGGGCGCACTTGTCGGCCAACTCGAAGAGGTTCGTGACCGTCTCCGCCGGTGTACGCCGAGCTCGACCAAGATGTCCTTGTCTCGGACGCCATGGCGAAAGCGGAGAGCACCCGGGAGGGGTCGATGCGCGGGATGGTGTTGCGAACTTGATCGAAGCGCCGCATGAACGCTCGCAGCGTCTCGCCCGGCTTCCGGACGATGCGGTCCGAGTCGATCCGCTTCCGGACGCTTCGCCGTTCCTTGGAAGTTGGCCATGAACTCCCGGCACGAGCTCTTCCAGGAGCCGATAGACTCCGGCGCCAGGTTCATGAACCATGACCGAGCCGAGTCCTTGAGGGCCGGTGGAAGTAGTTGGCCATGATATCCTCCGAGCCACCGGCGGCTTTGACGGCGGTGGAGTAGATCCGTAGGAACTCGTCGGGGAGCGGTGCCGTCGTACCTTCTCGGAAGGTCCGGCGGAACTTGCCGGGCCACGTGACGCTGCGCTGAGCGCTTTGAGAGGGCCGCGCAGCCCCCGAGGAACGAGGGGTCGAGCTCCTTTCTCTTACGCTTAGGGTGGCGCTCGGGGACGTCTCCGCCTCCGCGCCGTCGTGGTTGTGGGCGGAGGTGCGCTCACGCTCGCGTCCTCGCTCGCGCGAGCGCTCAATGCCGACGCGTGCATCTTTCCCCTCACGGCGGCGCTCGTTGAGGTCGTTGCGCAAGTCGCGGCGCCCTGCGCTCGCGGAGAATGGACGGAGAGCGAAGCCACCGGCGGGCGCGTGTCCTTGGCGCGGTTGGCGCGGCGGTTGCTCGTCGGTTAGTGGCTCGCCGCGGTTGGCGCGACGGCCCCGCCCGGCGCTGGCTCCGCGCCGTATCCGGGAGCTTGCTTACTCCGGTGAGCCACTCCTTTGCTCGCTCTCCACCCGCCGGTCCCGCCGGCGGGTTGTTGAGCATGGTCTTCACAGCGGTCGTGGGGTCGTCCCCCTCTTCTTCCTCGGAAGAGGCGACGCGCGCGTGGCGCGCTCGGACGCGAGCGGCGTGACGGCTCGGGCGTGGCGGTCGGCGCCGCGCTGGTCCTCTCGCTGCATGCTCGGCCGCCGAGGCGCCGGGACGGTTGTCGTGGACGGAGCGGCCCGCGCGACGACGGTCGCGGCGACGGCGCCCGTGGACGCCTCGGCCGGAGACGCTATCTTCCGTCCGCGACGTGTCCGAGGATCTCTCGCATGGTTGCGTGGAAGTTCCGCAGCGCGAAGCGAAATCTACGATCCCCCCTACCCGGCGCGCCAAATGTCGGTGTGTGAGTACACCTCCAAATGGGGGCTCGTCAAGACTCCCTTCGGATAGGTTCGGGGAAGAACGGATTCGCTCGCGTTTCGGCGTAGATGGTTTCAAGCGAGTAAGAACACGGAGGAGTTATCCAGGTTCGGGCCGCAATGGGTGCGTAATACCCTACGTCCCGCCGGTGTGTGTATTCGGATGTCCTCTCCTTTACACCGGAGTCTCCCTCCTTTTATAGGGTAAGAAGAAGAGCACCGTACAAGTACCCGGTGGGGGTCCGGTCTTTCCCGAGATATCCCGACATGATCCCGACTAAATCCGTTGCGATCTCTTCTCCTCGGTTCGTGCTCCGAATCTCTTCCATCCTATTGGTCGAGAGCCCTTCCGCACCGTAGCCGCGCGGCTTCCCGAGACGCGGCGCACGGGGAAGACGCGCGCACGTCCCGTCGGGCTGCGGCGTCGCCACGAGCACTCGAGTGCCGCATTAACTCCGGGTGGTTGGGACGTCGGAGGAAACTACCGGGAAGCTTCGTCCCCCCCCCACGCTTCCCGCTCCTCCGGTCTTCATGGGCCTCGTGGGCTTCATGGGTCTTGTGGACTTCCTCATCCGCGGCGCCGTCTTCGTCCATGGGCTGGAAACGATCCATGCCCGGTTAGTGGGACCCCCGATCCCCCTACGCCGACAGTTTTTTTTTCCAAATAATGCAAAAGGAAAGTTCTGACCTCCACCGCAAGTACCACTGCCAATTGTCAGTGGACCTATTACCACTGCCAAGTAATTGTCATTTAGCTCGAGGATCGGGGTCGTGCTTGAAACCAGTGAGCTTGACAAGGTGAAACCTGTGGCTGTCCTGGTTTTTCTATAAATTTTGCCAGGTAGTTACACACTCGTACTGCTTGTACTACCTGCCCGCCTAGGAACATTTTTAAAAAGAACGTCAGCTGGACGGAGACAGAGACCAATCGGACAACAAAACCACATGAAGTATGTCGCGCCAAATGTCCATTCCAATCTCCTAAAGCATTCTTTATAGGAGCATTTCGTTGCGCCACGTCATGTCGACAAAATATTTATTGGAGAAAATGTTCACACTCTGCTCCTCTGATGTACTAAGGTGTGTGATCTTCGTTGGCATCTCCAATTCGACTCCCTTTTCTCAAGGGCTCCACAAATCCCTTCTTCAAAACATGTGGCTTCAACTTGGAGCATGCGCCTCCTTGCACGATCAACTGAACCAAATAATGCTGAAAAAATCACATCAAATTTGCAACATGATTGAGTGGAAACATAGTCGATTAGCATACATACCTGCACCTTCTTCCTCATCTGAACTTCCGGGCACCTCGTTTCATCCCGAGAGAGAGAGAGAGAGAGAGAGAGAGAGAGAGAGAGAGAGAGAGAGAGAGAGAGAGAGAGAGAGAGAAGAGATGTCTATAGCGCTACCACCTATTATTTCGTCCGCAGTCTATAGCGCTGAAAAACAGAAATGCGTCAGCATCACTCCCACCGGCAGGCGGCAGACTCTTGTATATAAAGCCGGGACTCCAACATCCGGAAGCACAAAACCATCGTCGGCTCTCCCTTCTTCCAGTGTGCTCTGTGCTACCTAGCTGGCTTTTGGCTCTTGTTGTGTGACATTCAATTTTAAACTGACCCCAATACCCGCGCACGACAGCAGCAGTAGCTGACAGTGGAGGGGTGAAGCAGTGAGTGTGGCAAGATGGTGAGCCGGGTCGCCGACGAGAAGCCGCAGCTGTCCAAGAAGGCCGGGTGCAACAGCCATGGCCAGGACTCGTCCTACTTCCTGGGATGGCAGGAGTACGAGAAGAACCCCTACGACCCCGTCTCCAACCCCTCCGGCATCATCCAGATGGGACTCGCCGAGAACCAGGTAATTAAGAGCAGCCGCCTACTACTGATTCCACTTGTGTTTACGCATATGCCCATACCCACTAGTCCTCCATTCCCAACAAGCGGCGTGCTTACTTGGCTGGCTCTCGTGCAGCTGTCGTTCGACCTGCTGGAGGAGTGGCTGGAGGCCAATCCGGACGCGCTGGCACTCCGGCGGGACGGCGCCTCCGTCTTCCGCGAGCTGGCGCTGTTCCAGGATTACCATGGGATGCCCGACTTCAAGAATGTGAGTCACCAATTCCATCTTTTTCTAAGGCTCCACTTGGTACTTGCGGAGCTGCTTCTGCGCGCACCCCGATGGGTAAACTGACCGGGGCTTGTGTGCACGTGATTTCCGCAGGCATTGGCGCGGTTCATGTCCGAGCAGCGAGGCTACCGCGTGGTGTTCGATCCCAGCAACATGGTGCTGACGGCCGGCGCCACCTCGGCCAACGAGGCGCTCATGTTCTGCCTCGCCGACCACGGCGACGCCTTTCTCATCCCCACTCCATACTACCCAGGGTAAGTACTACAGTACTAATTAAAATCCACACGCGTCGTCCGTCGCTTCTACTTTTCGCTGCTGCATTGTGCAAGTGGCGGCGGCTCACTGGCACGCTACGTAGTCCGCACATGGCTGACACGGAGTTCGCTCCTCCCGCTGCAGGTTCGACCGCGACCTCAAGTGGCGCACCGGCGCCGAGATCGTGCCGGTGCACTGCACCAGCGCGGACGGGTTCCGCGTGACCCGCGCCGCGCTGGACGACGCGTACCGGCGCGCGAAGAAGCGGCGGCTCCGCGTGAAGGGCGTGCTCATCACCAACCCGTCCAACCCGCTGGGCACCACGTCCACGCGCGCCGAGCTCGACGCGCTGCTCGACTTCGTCGCCGCCAAGGGCATCCACCTCGTCAGCGACGAGATCTACTCGGGCACGGCCTTCTCGTCCCACCCGGCCGCCGGGGGCTTCATCAGCGTCCTCGAGGTCCTCGCCTCCCACCGCGACGAGGCGCTCCTGTCCGACCGGGTGCACGTCGTGTACAGCCTGTCCAAGGACCTGGGCCTGCCCGGGTTCCGGGTGGGCGCCATCTACTCGTGCAACCCGGGCGTGGTCTCGGCGGCGACCAAGATGTCCAGCTTCGGGCTCGTCTCCTCCCAGACGCAGCACCTCCTGGCCGCGCTGCTCGGCGACAAGGGCTTCACCCGCCGGTACATCGCGGAGAACAAGCGCCGGATCAAGGCGCGGCGGGACCAGCTGGTACACGGGCTCCGGGCCCTCGGCGTCGGGTGCCTGGAGAGCGACGCGGGCCTGTTCTGCTGGGTGGACATGGGCCGGCTCATGCGGGCCCGCACGTTCGACGCCGAGATGGAGCTGTGGAAGCAGGTCGTGTTCCAGGTCGGGCTCAACGTCTCGCCGGGGTCGTCCTGCCACTGCGCCGAGCCCGGATGGTTCCGCGTTTGCTTCGCTAACATGTCGGCCAAGACCCTCGACGTCGCGCTCCAGCGCATGGCCGCGTTCGTTGCCGAGAAGAAGGTGCGGCGCGCGCCCGTGCCCGCCAGGAGCATGAGCTGCCCCATCGCCATGAAGTGGGCGCTCCGGCTCACGCCGGCCACCGCCGACCGGAAGGCTGAGCGGTAGCCAATGCCCGGCTCTGCTCTGCTCTGCTCTGCTCAGCGAGCAGGGCACTTTGGCACTTTGTTTGTTCATACCCTCTCGGCCGGCACTTCGTCTATTTCCCGCTCGGCCCGGCCGCCCTAGGAGTTACCACGCCACCCGCCGTTAGTAGCAGCTAGTAGGTGATTATTCGTTATTCAGTTCCTGTGGTATATACGTGCTGCCATTATTTTTCCTCGGAGCACCTCCGAGGATCTGCCGCTGTTGTACTTTAGGTAGGAAAAGCAGGCAGCGATCGATCCATGTGTCGTCCCGTGGCATCGCATCGTGTATTTTTCACCGGGAATTTTCCTTCGGGACTTTCCGGTTGTTTGTTGTATGCAGTCGCTGTACCATTATGATTACGATGATTATTATTGGTTACTGGTCAATAAAGAACTTCTGCTTAGTATTGCCTTTTTATAAAGAACTTCTGCTTAGTATTGCCTTGTGAGGGATGGGTTTTTAGAAAAGGTTAAGGAGGTCTGGAATAAGGAGAGTAGAGGAAACACATCACTACAAATATGGCAAACTAAGATTAGAAAGCTTAGACAATTCCTTAGAGGATGGGCCAAAAATGTAAGTGGTCATTATAAAAAGGAGAAGGAAGCGACAATGAAAAAAGACAGAGGAACTTGACAAAAAAGCAGAGATTGCACCTTTAACTGAACTAGAAATCAATCTCAAACACGGTTTAAAGGAGCGGCTAGTACACCTCTTAAGAGAAGAGGAGATAAAGTGGTACCAAAGGGCCAAGACAACTAAATTACTGCTCGGGGACAGTAACACCAAATTTTTTCATCTCGTAGCTAATGGGAAGCATAGGAAGACTCGGATTTTCAAACTCGAGCAAGAGGAGGGGGTAATCGAAGGGGAGGACAATCTTAAGAGATTCATTACTAAGTATTATAGGGATCTCTTCAGTGCACCATCGAGCAACAATTTCTCACTAGCGGAGAATGTTAGAGAGGATATCCCTCGGGTGTCCGATGAAGAGAATGAAATCCTCTCAGCTCAATTTTCGGAGGAAGAGGTGAAAAGAGCGATCTTTCAAATGAAACATAACAAAGCACCGGGACTCGATGGGTTCCCAGCTGAATTCTTTCAAGTCTTCTCGGGATATTATTAAAGGGGATCTAATGGCAATGTTTAGTGAATTCCATAAGGGTGACCTGAATCTTTATAGTTTGAACTTTGGGGTTATCTCTTTATTACCTAAACAACAGGAGGCAACACAGATACAATAATTTAGACCAATCTGCTTGCTTAATGTGAGCTTTAAGATTTTCACAAAGGTGTTGGCTAATCGCGTGGCCCTAGTGGCTCGTAAAGTGATCAAGCCAACACAAACAGCTTTTATGTCGGAAGGAACATCATGGAAGGGGTGGTGGTACTTCATGAGACCATTCATGAGATGCACCGAAAGAAGCTTGATGGGGTTATCCTCAAACTCGATTTTGAGAAAGCATATGATAAGGTTAATTGGTCCTTTCTCCAACAGACCTTAAGAATGAAAGGTTTTTCACCCAAGATACGTCGGTGGATAGATCAAATAGTACGGGGAGGGAGTGTCGCGAGTAAAAGTGAATGATGATATAGGTCATTATTTCCAAACAAATAAAGGTTTACGTCAAGGTGATCCTTTGTCACCTATTCTGTTTAATCTTGTCGCAGATATGTTAGCTACGCTAATAGAAAGGGCAAAATTAAATAGCGTTTTTAATGGAGTAGTACCACACCCGATTGAGGATGGTTTATCGGTACTGCAATACGCAGATGACACCATACTGTTTATGGGTCACGATCTTGCTCATGCCAAAGAACTTAAGCTAGTGTTAAGTGCTTTTGAACAACTTTCCGGACTTAAGATTAATTTTCACAAAAGTGAACTTCTTTGTTATGGAAAGGCGAAGGAGGTAGAGCATGATTATGTGAGGCTCTTTGGTTGTAAAGGGGGAGTTTCCCTTTTAAATATCTCGGTTTACCAATGAATCATAAAAGACTTTCGAACAAGGACTGGTTTAACTATAGAAGGGAAATTCCAAAAAAAGCTTAGTAGTTGGAAAGGAAAGCTCATGTCGGTGGGGGGAGATTAATTCTCATCAACTCCATCATGACTAGCTTAGCAATGTATATGTTGTCCTTCTTTGAAATCCCTAGAGGAGTTCTACAAAGGTTGGATTATTACCGGTCACGTTTCTTTTGGCAATGTGATGACCATAAAAAGAAGTATAGGCTGACTCGGTGGAGTGTGATTTGCCAACCAAAGGAATTTGGGGGTCTAGGAGTCAAAAACCTTGACATCCAAAACAAATGCTTGTTGAGTAAGTGGTTGTTTAAATTGATTAATGAGGAAGGAATGTGGCAAAACCTCTTACGGAGGAAGTATTTGTCAACTAAGACTCTATCCCAAGTGGAGAAGCGACCGGGGGACTCGCATTTTTGGGGCGGCCTTATGAACGTAAAAGAAAGCTTTTTTCAAGGGGGATCTTTTGTCCTACAAAGTGGAACTCAAGTTCGTTTTTGGGAGGATTCTTGGTTGGGAGACCAACCTCTTGGGATCAGATTTCCGGGTTTATACAACCTTGTTAGGAGGAAGAACGCAACGGTGGCTAGTGTACTAGGGACAAGGCCACTTAATGTGTCTTTTAGGCGGGCACTAGTGGGTGTAAACCTACAAGCATGGCACCGTCTTGTAGCGTCGGTAGCTTTTATTGAGTTAAATGAAGATAATGACATATTCAAGTGGGATTTAAACAAGAATGGTGCTTTCACAGTTAAATCTATGTATATGGCACTAATTCAACAAGGGGTGGTGGCTAATAATAGTCCTATTTGGAAAATTAGGATTCCGCTAAAGATTAAAGTCTTTGTGTGGTTCTTACTTAAAGGAGCAACGTTAACTAAGGATAACTTAGCAAAAAGAAGGTGGAAAGGAGACACCAAATGTTGCTTTTGTATATCCCTTGAAACAATCCAACACTTATTTTTTGATTGCCATCTGGCTAGATTTTTATGGAATACCGTGCATCTCACGTTTGGAATTCAACCGCCTCTAAGTGTCTCGCATATGTTTGGATCATGGCTTCAAGGTGTAATACCTAGAATTAAGGGACAAATCCTAGTAGGCGCTACAGCTTTATGTTGGGCTATTTAGTTGAATAGAAATGATATGGTGTTTGAAAAGATTAACTCAAGCTCTTTTATACAGGTAATTTTCAGGGCAACGCATTGGATTCGTTGGTGGTCCTTGCTTCATAAGGAGGACGACCGAGCGAGTATGAAGGAAGGCTGCCGTCTTTGGGAGACAGCCATTATGCAAGTCTTCGCTAATTTTGGGTGGCACTTTCGGCATAGGATTGAGGGCTAGCTCTTTGATCCTGATGTGTTTTGTTTAGGCGCCAGTTGCTTCATATCTTTGTGTGGTATCTTTGTATCGTGGTTGTGGAGTCTAAGTGCTCGGTTGTAAACTTTGGCTTTGTGCACCATGTTGTGGTGCAGCGGCCGGAACTTCGTTCCATTATCTAAAAAAAATGCAAATTATCAAATGAACTCAGACGAATCTTCAAGGAACAACCCCATTGTTTTCTCAATGGCACACAAACACCCCACTTCCTGCTTACAAGTTACAATGTGCTGGTGGATAAGAAAAACACTTGAAGTGAACATGTGAAGGGCCAGTGATCCGGGCGCCAGCGTGCCGCCAACAGTCGCGGCCGGCTGCTCACGACACATGGAGATGCCGAGGCAGCATTCGCGTGTCGTCAGTAGGCCCTCGACTTGCGACGAAGCTGCGGAGCGAGAAAGCGAGCGGGCAGGGCACATGGAGCGCACCCACCCCGTGCAGACAGTTCCGGTCACGGATCTTCTCCATTGGCCAGGCAAGGGACCAAGCGGAGACGGGAACTGACCAGCCCCGAGCATGGCATTGGCGAGGATGCCTGGACCCGGGAGGGAGAACTGGCTGTCGAGTCACCGTGAGCCCGCGGCGCCACCTGCTTCAACCTTCGTCTTATCTTCTACTCCAACTCTGCATGTGTGTGTATAGTGTGGTGCAACCAATTATGCGTGCGACTACATCGGTTCGTCTTCAGACTTACAGTTTGGTCTTTGCAATTTTTGAGCACTAAGGTAGTACGAGCGGTAAGGCTGCATGCCCATCATAACACGTCCCATACTTTTAGTGGAAACTGATGGTTGAGCCAACCCTGTAGAGTGCATGACTTTCTGGGAGGAGTGACTGGCATCTGGATAAGCCGATAAGGTGATGTGTGCGTGTGCGCGCGAGATAGTAGTACAGAGTTGTCTCCGCGGCTCGTATAATGCAAGGAAAGCGACGGTTTCGCCCATGTTTCACTAGCTTCTATCGTAAAAGATCTTTTCTCGCTTTGGCGCAGTCAATGTTAACACGGGTGCGCGTTTGTGGCTAGAGCGCCGGTCCGAACACTTGTTCATCTTCAAATGGCACGGCTCCTCCTTTTAAATTGAAAATACCACCGTGGAGTATATGCGCCGGCCATTTAGTTTTTTATGGGTTTATGTAGGATGCAAGCCACAGTAGCACCGGCAGTAAGCCACAGTAAGTACAGTACGTTTAACATTCTGGCCGGTCGTGAGCTTCGAGAAGCAAACACAAGGATTCTCTCTCTCTCTACAAAAAATTCGGAGGAACAATCAGAAGGTTGGATTAGTTAATTGAACAGGCTGCGAGGCGTGGCAAAGGAACTTTCCAATGTCGACGATGACGATTGGCACCCACGCCAGTAGCGACCGTTCCGGCGCCACCATTTCGTGCGTTGTTTTCTCGACCGACTTTCCTCTTTTCGATACAACGCGTGATACGGGTGTCCGGATCACGTCTCCCCTGTCGAGCCATCTCGCGGTTTCGAAGCTTCCCAGATCATGATTAGTAATCATGCAGCTCATCTGCTTAAGTAATCATAAGTACACTGTACCTGACCAACCTTCATTGTCTCTTTTTTTCTTAAAAAAGCACGTACTTTCCCTTAATTTATGTACATGGTTCCAGTTAATGGTTTCTATTAGTAGTAGTAGAGTTAGACCCAAGCAAATAGAAGGATCTTAGTATTAGCTAGCGTATTAACCAATGGTATGGACACTTATTGCTTAGTATACAGTTTGGTGCACTCATTGTTGTACTTATATCCTGAGTTAAGTTTATGTGTCGATAACGGATTTTATGTCCGTGGTGACCCGTGCCCCCCCCCCACCAATTGGACTGTCGGATCACAATACATACCAAGAATTATGCAAATGGAGTCAACGCGGTCCGTAGAGACCACGTGTTAATATTGTTGTCCCTCCCGTAGTGCCATCTTTATTCTATGCTTCGTCAGAATGTTCTCGGTAGAGAATGGGGTGGTCGGATCCACCGGAGGGGGCTGTGCAGCACCGGGCGAGCGGCCGTGCTCCCAGCGGACGCGCTTAGGGTGCTCCCAAGGCCATCTAACACCGTGTCGCCGTCGGACGTCGCCGAACAGAGCCTCCACCTTGTCCGGGAGCACGACGTCCGTGACGCTAGTGAGCGCCTCCACAT
This sequence comes from Chloris gayana, assembly GCA_031894775.1. Classification (NCBI taxonomy): domain Eukaryota; kingdom Viridiplantae; phylum Streptophyta; class Magnoliopsida; order Poales; family Poaceae; genus Chloris; species Chloris gayana. The sequence continues at coordinate 6,343 of JAUNZO010001853.1, read as the reverse complement.
TGAGTTGCATGAGGTCCCGTGCCGGTGCCTCGTCCACCACATGGAAGTAGCACGCGTATGGGTATCGCAACCGCCCGATGTTAACCAGCAACACGTCTAGCCCCTCGAGTGACACCGCCGGCGCCGGACGAGGACATCGAGATCAGGCGTCGCAACCGCCATCGTGACCAAGCGTGGGCTCTGCTCCCGGCACCACGCCGAGCTTCTGCCATGACCGTGGCCTCCTCAAGCCTCGTTACGGTTACAATAGAAGTAAATTGAAGCCTCACCGACAGCAGCAGTAACAAGCAGGCAATAACCTCACTTTAGTGACTATACTAATATTAGTATTTGACACCGTTTCGTCTTCGGTTGGTGTCTGTGTGTGGGGTGTGTGTATGTGGGGGGGGGGGCACGGATCCCCCTTGGACACAAAGTAATTTCCGTCGTTATCTATAACCTTGTCCTAAGTAAAGCTATGTTCAAGCTGATCACCGTATAGAAAGTAGAGACACCAATTGACATCTTTGATATCAAATAAGTACATGGAAAATATAATAATTTTGATCATACTCAAAACTATGATTAATGAAAACTCAAAATTGAGCTTATTTCGGATGGAGGTGGTTTGACAGAAACCCGCGTATATGGTGTCTCGTTTGTTGGTGTTAACGAATAAGCTCAGCATGCGAGAATTTCCAGATATGCTACGAAAATGGACGATGGAAAACGGAATGTACTATCAAGTTCCATCCCATGCCGTAAGGTAGGCATACTCGGATGGAAAAGGAGAACATGTAGTTCGACGGAACAACTCCGAGAGATGTTACTCAGGGTGTGTTCGTTTCCTGGGGTCTAAACTTTAGAGTTGTCACATCAAAAAGAATCTTACTATTTAAGAGTATTAAATAAAGTTTAATTATAAAATAAATTACAGGCTCCTAAACTAATTTACGAGACGAAGCTAATGAGGTTAATTAAGTCATGATTAGAAGACGGTTACTGTAGCATCACTTTAGCAAAACATAAATTAATTAAGCTCATTAGATTCATCTCGAAAATTAGCATCAATCTATCAATAGGGTTTGTCATTAAATTGATAGAAATATTCATAAATAGTAAGATTCTCTTTAATGTGACAGATCGCTAAATTTTAGAGGCAGAACAGGGCCTCAGTGTCGGCCGGTCAAATCGGCCAACCACTCCGCACCCCGCAGGCAAGCAGTCGCGTCACGTCAATGCGCGTCGTGCCAGCCAGGCCGGTAAAAAAAAGCTGCCGGAAGCGTCGCTTTCCCGCGTGGTAATCTGCGCCCAGCGGAGAGTAATATAGCTGGGATGATGGGAGGAGCCTGCAGGCGCCAGACAACGTCGGCAGCGTAGGGTCCGGCAGCACGACACGCCCGCGGTATCCGGTTTTCGACGTGCGATCGGGCCGAACTGTGGGTGCAGCGGCACACCGGAAATACACCGGTGGCGACGCGGTTGTGGCCACCCGTTTTGTGAGCGAGTGCTGCGCGGTGGCCGGCGCCGCCGGGCCACGGCTTCTCGACGTGTGACGATCCGAAACCGGGCACTCGGGAAGCGCCGGTTTTTTTGCCGTGGCGATGGCCCCGGGCGTGGGAGCTGCCCGAGAGTTGGGTTTGAGCCTCAAGATTGGGCCGGCTGCGTGCCGACGTGAATCGGACGTGTAACAGTAACCCGATTCGAATAAACGCGTGAGAAAAATGAAGTTACGGACACGTTTATATGCAACATCCGACAGATTAAAGGAGCATGTCGGGTCGTGATAAAAGTTTGAGTTGGCATATAGAGCACGGCCTATGTCTCTCAGCCGACTACTTTGGATTTGGAACTTCTAACTTGACGGAAAGTTCGTATGTGCGAGTGTGATGCTGCCAGCTGAACCACATTTCCCCCGTGATGGTCAAGTTTGTATCCAGTGTGTGACGCTGGGTGGACGAGCTTCACGCACTTGTAAGTTGCCATAAAAGAGAGAATCGTGTCGGAGTCTTCCCAATGTGAAGTTGCTGAAAACTAGCTGTTGGGTGCCCATGAGAAGAATGAGCGTGCCGACTCACCGATAGAGCCGGGAAGTCGGCGTACCGACGCAATGCTCGAATGCCTCCTTTTTACTGACTCGAACAGCGTTAAACCAACATTTGAACTTCAAAATTATCCCAAGAAGTTAAAACGTAAAATTATCCCAAGAAGTTAAGACGAGCGATATTTTTCTGTTGCGGTGTGATCTGTAACATTATTTACTATAATGCACAAGCGGGATAAGAACTGCCGTTGATACCCTTCTTCGTACCCCGCACAACGTGAGAGCTCTGAGCACTTGATACGTCAGAAATGTCGCACAGAGTTTTGTTCCGTTTCCTGACTAGCTAGACACCCATTTGCATGTAGGTTGGGACGACAGGAAACCGACAATCCGGACTGTTCAGAGTTTCGTTTGCTCCGGATTCTTACAACAAGTCAGCACACGTCACAACAATATATAATCTCTTGATGAGAACCCAACAACAACGTTGTTTGGTCACTCGTGTCACGGTAACATCAACCTAATGGGAGCTACACCCTGACAACGGGATCGCTGTCGTCTGATATGTGCACACATGACTCACGGAACAAGTTGATCAGGTGTCTGTCCCACACTCCCACCATCTCCCTTCCAAAACGGACACACGAGGTCGCAGTGTCCAAGCGTGCCGTCCCCAGGGCAGGCAGCCGCGCTGCTCCGATCCGGTCCCAAAACTCGACTTCTCCGTTTCAATTCACGCAGCAAGAGCACAGCTCCTGCAACCACCTGCCGAGGCTTTTGCTCGAGAGAATGGTCGCTGCCACCTCCGATCCGGACGCCGCAAGTAAACGGGTTCCATGCCTCGCCACCCCTGCATGGCGCTGTACTTGCGTGGCAGGTTCGCTGCTGAAGCCGTGCTGCGTGCCCGTGAGAAAAACGAGAGTGCCGATTCACTGATAGCCGGGCAGTCGGCGTACGCGACGCAATGCTCGCATGTCTCAGTACGTATTACCTATTTTGAACAACGAGTAACAACATCATTTGAACTTTCAAAACAGCAGACTATTGTTTCATTTCCTGACTAATTAAATTAACCAGCCGCTAGATGAAGGTGGGACAGCAAGCCAACAAACTGAACTGTCACGAGTTTGGTCTGCTCCAGGTTCTTGCAACAAGGGTCAAACATGTCACAACAACAATCTTGTCATCACGAGCCAACAACCACGTTGTTCGGTCACCCGTACCACGTTAACGCCAATCTAGTGTAAAAGAGCTCAACCTGACGACGGCATTGCTCAGTGGATCGGTCGCATTCGTCGCTTACCATCCAGAACACGGATCACTGTCGTGTCGTGTGATACACACACACACCACACAGGACTCACGGAACAAACTGATCAGGTGTCCGTCCCATCATCAGGCCACCATCGACCTTCCAAAACGGACACAAGAGCTCGCAGTGTCCACGCGTGCCGTCCCCAGGGCAGGCAGCCGTGCTGGCCAGGTCCCAAAACTTAACTTCTCCGTTTCAATTCACGCAGCGAAACCTCGATCGGCTCCTACCTGCCGATAGTCTTCCAGCCTTGCCGTGCCGCTCGCCACCCTGCATGGCGCTGTACTCGCGTGCCGGGTTAGGACGACGCAGAGTTTCAGGTGGAACAGCGAATTGACGGGCGCGACGACAGCGCCCGCGCCAACCCCCGTTGTCGTCAGGAACAAAAGGCTGGGTGGGCTTGATAATTTTACGATCTTATCCACGGCCCGGCGGTTCCACATGGAGTCCCGTTCGGCGGCGACAGCGCGCCCGCCATGGCCCCGCGCCTGCCGGCGGCCGTGTCGACACCAGCGTGTGCGCGCACGGCACGGCCCAACCCCTATCGAAATGACCGGGACCGGGACCAGAGAAAAGATCCTCAGAGGATTATACGGTAAGAGCGTCCACAACGGTTTGGTACAGATAGCTGCACTCAGATGGAAAATATAAAAAAATAGAAAAGAGAAGAAAGATAGCTCCAGCTGCAGCGCTAATGTATACTCAAGCTAAAAGTTAGATGACGACGAACTCGGCTGTACCTGACGCCTTTTCTTTCTTCCCAACGTGAATGGAGTAATAAAAGAATGGAAAACAAATAATAGAATACTTTATCCTGCATGGCCCATCATATTTTGAAGAGTGTTCTATAGTTGAGATATGAAAGTGTGGTCTTTTACATAGCTATTATAGATTATACTCGAGAACGAGTGTGGCCGCCCTTAAGCAGCTGGTCAGCCCCGAATGGCCCCATTTGCTCGGGCTCTTGGGCGGCAGATGGTCCCGGCCGTACACGCGCGCGCAGTCAGAGACACGCCGCGCCGGACTAGTATAGGAGTTCGGGCATTTGTTTACGTGATGTGCCGTGCCGCGCGTCCGGGGGCCGGCGGCCGTCCCCGGCGCGCGCGTGTCCCGCATTGTTGGACGCTCTGCGACCTGGGCCCCACGCGCCGCGCGAGCAAGATCGGCGGTCCGCAGGTGCAGCAGCGCGGGGCGGGGGTGCATGCGTGGTCGGCGCGCCCGGCAGGGACAGGGACACGACGCCCGGCAGGGACCAGCGCTCGCGAGGAACTCTCGTTCCAGTCCTTGTTCGGACCCACCCACCCGTCAGATCAGTTACTGTCGGGCGTTGCAAATTTTGTTCTTGCTTCAGTTCACTCAGCGTCGGAAATTTTGTTCTTTTGACAAGGAGAAGTCGGGTCGGTACTTCTCTGTCGAGAGAGTGGGCACAAGGAGCAGTCGCCAAACCGGCGAGCTTTTAGCCCCGGCTACACTACGCCTCCGTGTCCTTGATCGAGACCAGCAGATAAGCGCTGTTGAATGAACGCTGACTCCGACGAGATTTGAGTCACCATGTCAGATTCAAGGAGGAGGAGGTGCATGGCCAGCCATGCTGCCAACGTGCTGGGCGCACAATACGCCACCGGCCCGTCCGGATGCGGTCTACACGCACACGACGGCCTCTTCGTGCTCATCGACGACGACCCGTTGATCGGCTGATGACGGGGCGTGTATGGGCGGCATGGGTTCCGCATGGGTTTATGCTGATTCCATGGGCCGCGCGTGGTCCTGAGCGGACGGACAATTTCAGACTCCATTGCCATGTAAGCGTTTGAGACATGGGTCGTCATCGGTACTACTAAGAGTACTTCTCAACTTTTCACTACCAAGCTACTCCACCGGGTACCTGTTTACAATTTCTCTCAGCTTTGGATTGTTCCGTGTACCATACAGTGCACTCGACGATGGCATTGCATATGAGCAAATTCCCTCTATACCATTGAAACAATTTCAACTTCCTTCTATACCATCGAAATTTTAAAAGTTCCCTCTGTACCATCGGCTTAAAATTTCTATGCCCTCTATACCACTGGCATCAGTGCTTAACATTTATCTCTATTTGCTAGCTCGAAAAAAATACTTTCTTCACTCCAAAATTTATGAAAATTTATAAATTTATAGAGTAACATGTGGAGAACATTTTTTATTGTTAGAAAACGGTTTGATTCTATAATATTTTTTTATTTGAAATGGGTGAACCTAGCAAAGTGTTAAGGTTCAAAACTTCAAAATTTAACTTCTGAAAGTATTTCTGAACCTTAACGCTTTACCATGTTCAGCGATTTCAAATTCAAAAATGTTATAGAACCAAACTATTTTTCAATAACAAAAAATGTTCTCCACATGTTACTCTATAAATGTACAAATTTTCATAAGTTTTAGAGTAAAGAAATTATTTTTTCGAGCTAGCGAATAGAGATAAATGTTAAGCACGGACGCTAGTGGTATAGAGGGCATGAAAGTTTTAAGCCGATGGTATAGAGGGAACTTTTAAAATTTTGATGGTATAGAAGGAACTTGAAAATTTTCCAATGGTATAGAGGGAATTTTCTCATTGCATATCCCTGACAAAAATACTTTGATGAACGGTTAATGCCGAACAGTAGTGATGCCGAACAATACAACGTCAAGGGAAACACGGCCAATGATGGATCGTTCGGGCAATATACACTTAGTAAACAGTAATAAACAGTGACTTCCCTGCTCTCTTTACAGTTTTCGCTTTTCCCGTTACGTTTTTTTCTCTCTTTTCTGCTTTTTTTTAGGGAAGCTAGTCCAGCGTTTCCGCAGCGAAAGCCCACATGGCAGAGGCCGTACATAGAGCGGGCTGGGCCATTTTAACAAGCCGTGAGGAAGGCTTCGGTAACTCATAGAATTTGATCATCTGGCCCACTTATAATAGCCCGGCCGAATCTCAGGGCATATCCTTCATCTCTTTTTTTATTTTCGGTTAGTACAACTATACGCCA
>JAUNZO010001852.1:0-18550 GCA_031894775.1 Chloris gayana | reverse complement strand
TGCCCCTGCCGTTTGGGTTGCGAGGCAGTGGCGGCCTAACTTGTGGACCGGGCTGCGCAGTGACCACAACGCTCCGTCCTCTTATTGGGCTGGGCTGCATTCGCTACGCCGGGCCGGTTATTCGTTTCTTTCCGTTGGTCACTGGTCAGTTTGGGGAGGGAACGCCGCATTGTCTTGTCATCTCGGGCCAGTGGCGTTGGCCGTTGGCGCCGGGCAGGAGCCATGGAGTTGCCGACGACTCTCTCCCGCGCGCCGATGAGGCCGCAGCCGCGGGTGGAGGAGGGCACCTGCCGAGAATTTCGTGACGAAGGGCAAGCGGATGCGGGGCCTCCGGTCAAGCGGTCGCCAGCCTTTTACAGCTCCGTGTTCGCTCAGGTACGCTAGCCGCTCGACGGAATGCCCGGACCGACAGGAACCACATGGGAATCGTTTCTCGCTTTCCGCTTTTCCCATAAGCGACGCCGGTGACATTCCATTCAATATTCTTTGATGTATGCCCATGCAGATTGAAGAGATAGGGTGGGATCGGCTGGTGAGCTCCACAGGGGACGGTGGTGTCTCCTCTCTGATTTTCCGCGTCGTGTAAGTCTTCTGTGTGCTACTAGTATGATGGATTGGATCGCAAATTAGCAAATCAATCATTGTTTGGCTATATGGACGCATGGGAAACATGGCTATAATACGATCTTATGAAATACAGTAACTTTTTTGTGCATTCTTGGGCACGTGAACATGCCGACGGCTTTGTAAAAAGGAAAGCATGCCTCATGCATTCAACCTCTCTTTTTGAGAGGAAATATGACAGTATCGTTTTAGAGGCAGACTTGTAACCTTTCACTGCTTAGAGACTGTCCTTTCTATAATCACCTTTTAATTATGCTTCTATTTTGTATTTTAATTATACTTCTGTTATATAAATTTCTTATCTTTCTCTGCCAGGGATGGCCAGGGACGGGTTCATTTATTGGAGATCACGCTGCCCATGCGCTATCCTTCAAGCCGCCCTTCAATTGCTGCAGTTAGTCTTGAATTCTATATTTCATCAAAGTTCAAAATCCTTAGAGCGGTTGGCATGCCATATGATTTAAAAATGTCAAGATTTAAAAATTCTTATTTAATAGGACATACCTTATCTACCAGAAATACAGTGGTCAAAAATGTCAAGATTGAAAGATGTTTTCTACCAGTTCCAAGAGGTACTAGGTGGATATTCTTTTCCCCTAATCACTTGCACTATACCTGCCTATTCGTGGGCATTACATTTTAATTGATAAATTGAGTTCTCCTATCTTACTGCATTTGCATAACCAGCACCTGAAGATACTACAAGGGTTCTGGTCTACGATGGATGAGATTGATAAGGTCCTTTGGGTTGTTGATCCAACAAAACCAACCTATGCCATGTCCCATCGTTGTATAGCTTTAGGTAATTCCTTATTCATCTGCACGTAGTAGTTGTGTTTGTCCTCTCACTTTTTATACTAAAATTACCATTTGTTGCCTGATATCACCAGGTGATGATTGCTATATTTTACTAAATGTTGATGCACGCAAGCCCAACTCCTTACCAGAGTAAGGTCAGATTTCAAGGCTCTATTTCAAGTTAACCGGGTTAATAGTCGTCATTGTTTTCAGGTGCCGCTTCTTGGGCACAGATGGGAAACTTGACCAGCTCTTAACTAATTGGAGAAGAAACCGCAAAAAATGGTAGTGTCATATGTTTGCTGTTCTAACGTATTTTGTCACATTGAAAAAATAATTTAGTGAACTAATGCCTTCTTTTCTGTAAATACTGGGCTACATTAACAACCATGTGAATAGGTGATTTGTGGTAAATACCTATAATCTTCTTCTACTGCTAGGGACGAAAAGAAGAAATTCCATGAAAATCTGGCAGCAGTATTGGACTTTGCACTGCCTTCACCTCCTTCAGTCAGTACCAGCAACGATGATGAGCAAACTGATTGTGGAATATGTTATGCCACGCATCTGCCTGTTGGTGAGCAGATTTACCCATATGTCTCCCTTTGCTAGTATCAACGTTCCTGAATCCTGATTACAGTTATTCCATCTTCACACCTCAGATGACGAGCTTGGCGCACACAGCGGATGCGCAACGGACTACACTTGCGAAAATGCCAGCTGCAGCAGGGCTTTTCATTCGATCTGCCTGCGGGATTGGCTGCGCTCCATCACCACGACGAGGCAGTACGTTGAAATGAACTTTCCTAAAAGTGATGCACTGACTTTATGCCACCATCTAATTATTTTTCCTCACGTCTGCTTTCTTTTTCGCCGGCTCGCAGGTCGTATGATGTTCTGTTTGGGAACTGCCCGTACTGCAGCGACCCTGTTGCCGTGAAGGTCACCGACCGCTAAAGCGTTTACGAAGACTTAGTCATTACTTGTTTTTATCTAGAATAACTTAAAGTCACTTTCAAACATATGCTCTTGAGTGTCTATCGGAAAGCTCTGGATCCCTACGTGGATGCGTTCGTCAGGTTTCTTGAAACGGTCATGGCAGCCTAGACGTCATGAAATTGCCGTCCGCTTCTGGAGAATTGAGAAGTTTTACCGGCCTGGTTAGTGGATTGAATTGGACCTAACACTCTATCCCGGAACACGCCCTTCCAGATTTGGAACGCCGAAAGCTAACTTTTTGTGGTGCTGCGTTTCTGGGTCTTCACTGTCGTGCTCCACCCTCCAGGTACTGACCGGCGGTTATGATAGACACAGAGACTGGCCAATAATTCCAGAACGTTGAAATGAGTGGTAAAATGACACCAGCACCTCTGATGGATCGCTCTCTGAATTACTGTGAGCCAGTGTCAGGCACCGGTGTATTTCTCGACAGTTTAGTCAGTTCTTTTGTGCGTTTCGTTTCTTCTGGAAGCACGCGATTTCTGAAAATGGCGAAGAGGTTGATGGCTGACTGAGCTCTTTCGGTGTATTTCTCCACAGCTTAATTAATCAGTTATTTTTTGCGTTTCGTTTCTTCTGGAGGCACGCCAGACCTGAAAAATGACGAAGGCCCCGTTCGTTTCCACCCTCTAAAATTTATATACTATCACATCAAAGAGAATCTTACTATTTAAGTAGATCTTTTATTAATTTAATAACAAAACCTATGTCGCGACCCCCTCTAATTTGCGAGACGAATCTAATGATCCTAATTAATCTATGTTTTGCTACAGTGATGCTACAATAAACATCTTCTAATAACACCATAATTACCCTCGTTGGATTCGTCTCGTGAATTAGATAGGGAGTCTGCAATTAGTTTCGATATTAGACTTTATTTAATACTCCAAAATGATAAAATTCTCTTTGATTTGACCCTCTAAAAATTATACAGGTGGAAACGAACAGCCCGAAGAGGTTGATGGCTCATAATGTATAGCTCTTTTCAATCTGGGAAACGAACAAACTAGCTGACCTACCACATGTCTGGCGCAAACACCGCAAAAATGCATATAGGGGAACGATGGCAGAGCACGGTATCGCCGGACGGCGGAGACTCGTGTACGTGTCGCCGTCGAAGCTGCGACAGCGCGATGGACGATGCTGTAACCGTGAACCGCACTCGGAGTAAAGCAAGGAAAGGACCAGAAAGGAAGTGAAACAAAAGGAAAAATTCGCCGGCTGCGGAGTGGGCGGCAATAGCCACCAACAAAACCCTCGAGATCGGCGTAGCGAACCCCGGAAAGCCGCGAGCAAACGATTCCCGCGATGCCATCCAGTGCGTAGAGGAGAAAGCAGAATTTATCGATTGAATTCTCGCGCCAGACCTCGGCGACCAACGACCGCGACCTGCCCCCGGCGCTGTTGCGGTCTTTGGACGGCGACGGCTTCCCAAATCCAAGCAGAGGCACCTATAAAATTTAACTGCCACGCCCTGCGGCCAAGTCAGAGGCGGAGAGGATGGCGAGCGGGACGGGCGGCGTCGAGGGGAAGCGGCGGAAGCGCTGGCAGCGGCGGCTCTCGTGGGCGGCGTGCCTCCCGCGGCCGGGGTGCTTCACGGTGTCTGCCGCAGGCGAGGAAGAGGGCACATCGGCCTCCGGCGCCGGCGAGGGGAGAGCAAGCCGAAGCCGAAACCGACGCATCTGGTCGTGACGGTCAATGGGATCGTCGGCAGGTGAATCTTTCCGTCCATATCCTCCGCCCCCTTTTCTCTTTCCTTCTTTCACCTTTTCTTAATTAACTGGGGCTGTGTTGCTCACGAAATTCACACGCACACTCTGTTACATTCCCGGTTAAATCTCTGATGCAATCATGTTATAGTCGACCTCAAAATCTATGTTGAGAGGTGTCTTTACCCCGAGTGAATTTCTGAAGCTGCTTATTACGGGTACTTTGCTCTGGCATTTCAAAACTTGCTCTGAATGCACTCGAAGATTCAGTTGGATTGAATATATGTGTCTGCAATTATGACTGCCCTGTTTTGCTCCATATGTTTCAAACAGATTCTTACAATTATTTACTAATGTAGTTACTCTATAATGAGGATCACTGTACAAAGGAATGATTACTACTCCGTAATGTCCTACTCTGATTGGTGTCCAGTAGGCCAGATCACTGATAAACTTGCCTAACATTCCCAAAAGGATCATGATCTGTGTAAATTCAGATTTGGATCAAATTTCCTCAATTTGAATATAAATACTTTAGATTGTGATACTTGAAAGGTAATGTCACATGTTTCTAGGAGCACCTGCACCCAAACCTGTGAGGAAACCTGTGAGGTTTGTGGGTTGTGGCTTCCATGTGCCATTTCTTCAACCAGCAGGAATGCACATGTATTTAAAGGAATCTACTTTTATAATGGATAACTGGAACCTCAACTTCAACTTGTGATAGTTCGAAATGGGCAAGCTAATGCTTTATGATGCGGCTACCATTTTCAGATTTTTTCAAACATTTTCTTTCAACTTCTCAGTGCAGAAAATTGGCGGTTCGCAGCAAAACAGTTCATCAAGAAGCACCCTGAAGATGTGGTGGTTCACTGTAAGTTTAACTGAAACACGAAAAAAAACTTTTACCCTTTAATCTCTACCATTTTTCAGCATCGAAGTACCAAATTTTGACTTCATTTATATTGCTTATTTTGTAACATAATTTTCATTGGATGGTGCAGGCAGTGGGTGCAACTCAGCTACTCGAACTCTTGATGGAGTTGATGTGATGGGGAAAAGATTGGCAGAGGAGGTAAATACTGCATTTTCTGTGTTTCCTTACATAATTAACAGATTTGTTCAAAATCGTCGTTAGTATCTATTGTTGTCTTTTATGTACTATGAAGTAACTGTTACTTTTATGTATGAAGGTGATTTCGGTTGTTGAGTCTAGACCAGAGCTTCGCAAGATTTCCTTTGTTGCACATTCGTTGGGTGGACTAATTGCAAGATATGCTATTGCACTATTATATGAGAATAATACACAAGAAGATTCTCATGAAGAGTGTGAGAAGCATGCTGTGGACTATTCTAGCGAGCAGCATACTGCTGAAGGAACAATTGCTGGTTTGGAGCCGATTAACTTCATCACCTTTGCAACACCACACCTTGGTACAAGATCACACAAACAAGTTACGTTAAAATGTTTCCACTGTCATTATTTTTTGGACATTTATATTTAACCCCTTTCTCTGTTCTCCTAAATGTTGTGTTGTAGATGTATAGGAATGCAAATGGTCCAACTCGCAAGCCACTTATAGGTCCTATTTAGTTGGTTTCATGGGTTACCGGCAAAATTTGACCTATGTGTGGGCTTGTTTGTCACCCACTTGCATCCCTATAGGCTATAGATGTGTAATGATCCTGTTGCTTTCACAGGATCTTTTATCATTTTATTATGTCAACTTAATTGCGGAGGTTAAACACCATTTATGAGCTCAGTATTGGCTCTGTTGTATTACTAAAAGCATGTACTCTTATTTCCTCATGTTCGTCCTAGCATCCACTGCTAGGTTTCCTTCCGGTATGTACCTAAATATCAAAAAATATTATAGGTCCTTTCCAAAAATTTCCATCATTTTAAGGAACCTCTAAATCATGCTTTGGTAATGCTTTTTAGTAAAGGTAATGTTATTATATTTAACTTCAAGATAAATCTAAGTGATTATTTTCATATGGCTTTCCTATATATTTTTTAAAGGGTCAAAGCTTCACAGTTTGACCTCATAGATCCCAAAATGACCCATATTTAGTGAGGATCTGAGAGGTAATCTGTTGTGGCCACATTTGATTTATCATATCACTGACTCAACCATTGATTTGCACTAGCAGATTCCACTTCTTCATGGTTCCAATAAACTGGAAAAGATGGCATTTCGTTTATCGTGGATTGCTGGAAGAAGTGGAAAACATCTTTTCCTGAAAGATATTGAAGATGAGAAACCTCCACTTCTTCTACAAATGGTCACCGATCATGGTGATCTCCATTTCATGTACGCATGTGTATAATTCCACATGTTTCAAAAAGGGAAGTTAGCCATGTTATTTCACAATAGTCTATTCTATGCTTCTGCTGCAGGTCTGCTCTACGCTCTTTCAAGCGCCGTGTTCTTTACTCAAATGTTTGCAGTGATTGTATCCTTCTTGCATAAATTCTTCCAATTGTCGGATTTCATAAAGCATTTGGTTTATCTATTGGCTGAGTGAAAAATACTTGAGGTGTGTCCTTGACTAATATTAGTTATTGTTGGCTGGAGAACATCTTCGATACGCCGTCAACATGAGCTACCGAAGGTACTACTAATACATTCATTCTGATCATATTCTCCTTAAAAAGGTTTCAGTATCTGAAAAATCTTGTGCATCAGAACCAATGTTTTATAAACGATGGAAGATATCCACACATCGTGTATGTGGAAGAACCAAAGACACAGGATGTTGAATTTTCGGATGCGATGATTTATGAGGCGAAAACTACTGCTGAAATGGAAGGTGAGTTTCAAAGCTTTAGCTGTAGTGAATAATTTTCTTGATCGTCCACAGTTCATTTTATGTTGAGCAAATAATACTTATCTGTCCTTCGTGCGGCTCCTGGTTCGTTCATGCCATATCCATGAACAAAGAAGGGCATCCACCCTTTGCGTGGTTCTTTGATGCCACATCTGAATTTTTCTCTTCCGTTTGAAAATGAGTACAAAAATTATATGTTGGTAGCACAAGAACTTTAACAGTTTTTATTATTGATTATTGTCATACTTCTTTGATTTTGAATGATCACTATACTTTAGGTATTGTTTTGGTACTGCAGTTGTTGTTTTAAAAAATATTTGCACCAGGACTGCATTTTTGTTCATTCTTCAAGTTTTGTATTGACAGTTCTGTATCTCTATGATCATTGATTTTTTCCTCTTTCAACTGAACAAACTTTTTGAACTTTAACTTCAGAAGTGATGCTCAAAGGTTTGAATAGACTTCCTTGGGAAAGGGTAGATGTTAGCTTCAAGAAAAGTATGCAAAAGATTTTCGCGCATAGCACCATCCAGGTATGTGATGTACCCCTTCCTTTTATTCCCCATTCATGTTATTGCCTATTTCCTACTTAGTATTATACCTATTTTGTACTTGGTTAAATGATATTGTTATTTTTCTCAATAATCTCAATAAAAAGAAAGTTGATTCAAGAAAATCAGTCCATAACGTGTTAATTTAGAAAGATAAATTAGCTGTGAGGCCGATTCATTCTTTGAATTCCTTGTGTGTTTGCAGGTCAAGTCCTATTTCTTGAACTCCGATGGAGCTGACGTGATTTTTCACATGGTCGACCATTTCCTTTATTAACGTAGGGGGGTGCAAAGTTGGTGTTGAAATTCTTTTTCTTTGGGTCAAATTCTATTGAATAGGAAACGGTGGGGAAAAATCCTGTAGGATTAGAGATACACTAGAAGTAGCTTGCTCTGAAGAAGCTTAGGCATGTTGCATTTCAACTTCTGTAAATTTTGGGCCTCCTAGGTTCGGTTCTTTTCTTTGCGAGACTTAAATAGGAGCCTATTGTACATTGCGTAGTTACAGGAACGCAGTCTGTTGTTACCCATGAAAAGGAGAAATCTTTTGAGCCTTTTGCTTTTCGAACATAACCATGACAGGTTGTTACCCGTGCGTAATCAGAGTGTCCTTTTCCGCTTCGACTAACGGATAATGGGGGAAGGGGATTGTTGATGAATAAAGGTTGGTGGAGAAATTTTACTTCCAGCAATATGGGCACCTAAACGTGGGACTCATGACATGAATAGTACGTGATTTTCGCCATTTACATCCATGAAAGGAAACAATTGATCCTTTGTCAAGAACAAGGTCAAGCGCCTCATAAAATTTGATCAGACTACCCATAAATGATACTAGTCGAGCACCACTGGAAAGCATCGCCGCAGGCGCAGCAGGCCTGCTTGCTTCAATGTATTTGCTACAGTCAGCAAGAACACCTGGCTTGACACTGTTGCGCACACGTTTCCCTTCTTTTTTGTGGTTATCTTTTATTGATAGGAAACGGTGTAAAATATTCTTGTAAAGGACTAGAGAGTTACGGAGTGACGGAAGTAATAGAGCTCACAGTGAAGAAGCGTTTCAAAAAATTTTCCCTACAAATTTTGGGCCCCCGTAAGGTCCTGCTCTCTTTGAGAGACGGATAAGCACGATCAATTAGTACAGAGCAACTCGCTGTCAAACGAAAGAAAATTCTGTTCTCAACTTAAGATTAATAAAATTTTGATAATAAAAGTCTATAGATACACACATGCTGTCCTTTCATTGACATCTCTGTACAGTGCTGGCCCATTCGGTATAGCAAGATACTGAAATCCTCCCTCAAAAGACGGTGTTGGGCCTGATGACATGATTTTCAACAAAGTCAAGTGCTTCATGCACACAAGCCGGCCAGCTGCTTCATGCACTTCAGTTCAGCAAAGATCCGCGGCCACGCGCGCGCTCTCCGCCCCGGCTGGTGTCTGCTGCTCCGTCGTCCGCATATGTAGGTTGACCATGGCAATGCACCTGGCGAAGCACATGGCCGCGACTACCCAGCACACGACCCGGAGGCTCTGGTCCAGGCCGGTGAAGACGAAGGGGATGACCAGGAAGACGAAGCCGAAGCCTGACATGCTAAACAGGTGGCAGAGAGAGCGCCTGGGCTGTTCGGCTTCGTCGTTCGCGGGGACCTCGTCCCTCCGGTGGTGGCCCTCGGACATCTCCGGCTGCTGCTTTGCGTTCGACTACCGTGCGCCGCCGTGATCCGATACTCCGATTCGAGAGGCTGCCTGGTTTTTGTTTGCCAACTGCGTGCTGCGTGCACGCGCCTAGATATGGACGTACGAAATTTTCTTCGTGTCGGAGTCGAGATTAGATTGGCGTTGCACGGGCACGGGCAAACTTTTTTTCTTAGAACTGGGCACGGGCAAACTTGACGGCCCACCAAATGAGACAGACAAAGGCCGTGGCTCGTGGTCCCGGATGATAACTGAGCGGCCCACCCTACTCGTCCTCCCAACCCGGCCTGTTCGCGGACGAAACGCGGCCGGGTGTCGTGCTCGTCAGTCGTGACAGACTGAAAGGCTGCAGCCTGCAGGTCCACCTCCAGCCAAAAGCAAAACGTCGGTGCCGTGCATTCGTGCTCGTGCGCGCTACCTCGTCTTCTCGTTGCTCATGGGCACGATAACTTTTGCTGTTCATCTAAAAAGCTTTCAGTGGCATTGGACCAGTCAACGCAACGGCACGGACGCAACGCACGGACTGCATTGGACCACAAACTTTCTTCGGCCCAGGAAAACCTGCTGCTGTATCTTGCTGCATTGCATGTCGAACAGCGAGCCCATGCCGAGGATTACGACCACTGTCCAGCGGGACATGTAAAATGAGGCCTGCAAACACCATTTTGCATGTCCATCTGTAAAATTTGCAGGCTCAAAATCAGCGGCACAAGGCAATCGAGCCTCTATTTTTCCTGAGACATTCGGCCATACGTCATCATTCGGACGACGCTATCGAGCAAGCAAGCAGCAGCGGCGAAGCAAACAAATAGCACCCGGAGACGATGGCGTCGACGTTGGCACTCGAAGTGGCTTTGGAGGACGGCAGGGCGGATGGCCTTGCAATTGGCGCCGGCGAGCTCAACCTCGACCTTGTCCTCTTCGTCGATTCGTCGTCGACACCATGGCACGCTAGCTCGACGCCATGGAGGGAGTCGGGGACGGTGGCTGGTGAGGCGCGTGGGGCTAGGGAGGTGGCGCCGACGGCTGGACTGGTAAGGCCGCCACTACCCGTGGTCGTGCCCGGTCGCCGCCGCGCCTGTGCGTAGATCCGGAGGAGGGCGGTATGGGCTGGGGAAAGGGAGGCCGCAGCGGCGGCGTGGAAGCTGCAGTGGGGCTGGAGTCGCTCGTCGGTGGCAAGGAGGGCAGCAGGGCAGCCCGTGGGAAGTTCTGGCGCCGGCGCGCTCAGTCCGGTCGCGCGCCGCCTTTGCGGCCCTCGACCTCGCCCGGAAAGGCGATGGCGACAGCGCCTTGACCTCGCGTGCCGCGGCCTCGATTCACCGGCGGCTGCACCTCCGCCGGCTAAGCCACGCGACTGCAGATCCAGTCGGTCCAGGCGGCGGCAGACCCGCTTGCGCCGCCGTTGCGGCGCTCTACCTCGTCGGGAAAGGCGATGGCGGTGGCGCCGATTCGCCGGCGGCTCCACCGCCGCCCGCGCGGACACGCGGTTACAGATCCGGCCGGGCCAGACGACAGCACATCTGGCCGGCGCCGCTCGCGCCGCCTGCTTTGCCGCCCTGCACCGTGGCGGCATGGGACGCGGCAGCCGGTAGGGCAGGAGAGAGAGAGGGAGAGGAGAAAAAAAGGAAAAAATAAGAAAAGTGGTGGGTCCCACGTTTTGGAGGATGGGATAGAGGGTCTCTGGTAATAGAGGTTTGGAGGTGAGATTTAGAGGGTATGCAAAATACTGAGCCCGTTTATAGGTCCGCTGGAGTTGAGTTATGGAGCGGAGCCTCTAAATTATAGAGTAGAGAGGCTATTTAGAGGCCCCACTGGAGTTGCTCTGATTCCCTGCTGTGCATGCTGTGACACTGTAGCAAACCTTCCATCTTGACCCCCTGTTTCCCGCTGCTGAGACGATCGGTCAACTTGTAATTCATTTTTCCTGTCACTTGACTGCTTAGTGCTGTTTTTTTCTTTTTGGAAGCGACTGCTGCCCCCGCTGTTGTTGCTTGCTGTATTCCAGCTGCTGCTGTCTTTTCTTCTTGAGAAGTCCGTTTTTTTCAAAAAAGAATGTTTTTGAGCAGTCCGTTAATACAATCAAAGCAGAGCAAAATCTTTAGGGGAAGCGCTTAGCAACCTGGCTTATCCGAGAAGCAGTCATCATAATTTGTCAGCGACATCGGCAAGCGTCAAGCGTCAAGCGTCAAGGGGTCCCTCCTTTCTCCATTGCCATTCAGACGTCTCTGAATCCCAAGACCCATCCATAATTTTGGCAACAAGGCTGCGTGTAGGCTCCGTTTGTTTCCACCCTCTAAAATTTATATATCTGTCACATCAAAGAGAATCTTACTATTTAAGTAGATCTTTTATTAATTTAATAACAAAACCTATGTCGCGACCCCTCTAATTTGCGAGACGAATCTAATGATCCTAATTAATTTATGTTTAACTACAGTGATGCTACAGTAAACATCTTCTAATAACACCATAATTACCTTCGTTGGATTCGTCTCGTGAATTAGATAGAGGGTCTGTAATTAGTTTCGAGATTAGACTTTATTTAGTACTCCAAAATAATAAAATTCTCTTTGATTTGACACCTCTAAAAATTATATGGCTGGAAACGAACAGGCCCTAGGAGCTCGGTTGCACAGTTGCACCTCCCTGCTCAAGCTCCTCGCTGCCCCGGTGGGGTATGTGCGTGCGTGCCAGGTCGCTTTGCTTCGTCGCGCGGTGTTCCGAAGGAAAAGAACCTCAGCAATCCGTGCCGCCTCGGGTGTGTCATCGTCGCATTGCTATCCCTGCGACGGCTGCTTCTCTCTCTTCCAACTTTTGTGCTCGCTGCCGCCGAAGCAATGGCCGGAGTCTCCGGATTCAGATGCATTCAATGACCTGATCCGTAGCACACTGCTGCACATCACCTCCTGCCCCTCTCTCTCTCTCTGCACATTGATTCCCAGCGCCACGGCTACAAGGAACCTCCCTGCCCGGCACATGTGCACGGTGAGCATGTTGGTGCTGTAGCGTCCGTGATACTGTATAAGTAGACCGCCTCCTAGCTACTGTTGCCCACCACATTGATCACTGACTCGGGACTAGGCGACGTTCAATCAAGCTCGGGAGCTCGTCTTCATGGAACTTCTGCTCTACTCCTCGCCCCTGCTCATCCTCCTCCTGCTGCTCTCCCCGCCCGGCATCCGCTCTACCCAAGGTAAGATTCCATTTCCTGCCTCTCTCTATCGTCTCACCCCGATCGATCTGCCTGGTTCGTCCTTGAGTCTTGATTCGGAGATTGCTGGTTTGAATACGCCGCTTTCTTGCAGGTAGGTCGCTGCATTTCCAGCCCAAGGATCACCCAAAGGTCAGCCCCGAATCCATGCTTGTGCGTTCTCATCTCCTCTGCTGTGCATTTGAAATGACGTGCGTGCTGCAACAATGTCAGATCGACGAGGGCGTGGCGATGGCGGAGGCGCTGATCGGGTCGAGGCCGCCGCGGTGCGAGGGCAGGTGCGCGCCGTGCGGGCGCTGCGAGGCCGTGCAGGTGCCGGTGGCGCCGCGCGTCGTGCCGTCCGGCCGCGGCGCCCGCCTGTTCAGGGCCGCCGGCGACGGCGTCGACGAGAGCTCCACCAACTACAAGCCCCTCAACTGGAGGTGCAGGTGCGCGGACCGGAGTGCCCTGGATCCGTGAGTGATCTGGTCGGCTAGCCCCGACTCTGATGAAGCTGCTGTGTGCTGCTCATCAACCCGTGATACGTATGTGTGATATACTAGTATATACTCCTAGTAGTAGTAGTACTTGGTGCATACGGATGCCAGTAGACGATCTCATGATCCACGAGGTTGTTGTTTGGAATTGTTGTTTTAGCTCCAGCTATGTTTTGGTAGCCGTAGAAATGGTCTGGCTGTTTGTTTTGGCGGGTGAGAGTGATCACTGCAAGCCTGCTTCTGAATTGATCAGTCAGTGCCACTCTGCAAGCCTAAAAGCTGTAATCAAGTGGTGCTCTTTCTGCATCATTAGGGTCTTTCTTTATCGTAATAGCAAATCAAATGAGCACTGGCTCCATCTAATCAGATGCTTAAGTGGGTTTTTCTTCACAAAAGAAGGATCATATAATATAAGTATGCAGAAATGTCCAAGCGTGTGCGTGGGTTACAGTATTTACTGCGTGCAAAGTGTTAGTACTATACGGATTTTAGGACGAATGGTAGTAATTCACCAAACTATTCTATCGTGAATGTGTAGAACAGAAACAGTGAGACATTCAACCTTGGACGTATGCCCATCATTGCCGCTGTGTCTCTTCTCATGAAGAACCTTGTACTGTGAGCATTGATGCACAGAGCAGAACATGCCCTCTGGCTCGGCAATGATCAAAATTGATTCAGCGTTCTCGTTGCATGAAGAATTGTTTAGCTTCAACTCATGCTTCAGGCTTCAGGAGTAGTACATGGTCCATGGACGAAAGCACAGCACCAGCCTTTCAGGCTTCAGCCAAGCAGAGCTCTCGCGAGTACGCGCATGATGCTCGAGTGAGAATCGGGCAATCGGCTGTTCCTGCTGCTGGTTTTGGCCAATACCACCAAAGCTCAAATCTACTCCACCGAGAGCTCTCCGTCCGTGCTGCCTTCACCAAAAACGATTCTCAAGTCTGAACGACGATGCATCATCCATGGATTGACGCTGCGAGGTGTGTGCATGCATGAGGGTGTGCAGGCGAGGCCGCTGCATTCACTCCAGATCGTATCACATGGAGACGCAATCCCTGCCTGCACGCCCACCTGGGCACACGGAAAAGGACAGTGCTGCGCCCATGAATTCTCACTCCAGTCATCAAGTGAGGGGTCGCGTCGCGGGATTCAGATCCTCTGCATTGACAACTAGTCAATGCAGAGGAGGACTGTAGCTGCATTAGGCACCTCTTCTAACCGTTGGATCTGCAACCAACAGCTCAGATGCACTGCTATAGGAAAAGGTGGAAAAAATAAAATATATGAACAGTAATAATATTTATCTGTAGCTGACTGAAACATGTATCTGCTTCTGGCATTTATTTACTCGTAGCTCTCACAGATCCTCGTAGCTCCTCTGCATTGACTGAAGCAATGCAGAGGATATGCACGCCATGTCGCGGCCTCCGTCTGCATTGAAGCGTGTCTGTCTCTTTTGTCCCCTTCGCTTCGCCTTTTCCTTCGTTCGCAAAGGGAGGACATTTATGTCGCGCGGAGCAGCAGCCAGCGGTAATCGAGAGTCCATACTAGTACGTCCTACGGGTTTGCATTGTGAGACCTCAGTAGTCACTCGGAAATCTATCGAAAAGAATCACAAAACATTTGCAATTTTCAGGAATCAGTCATCTGTTGGAAAATTCTTACAAAGAAATGGCATGGCGCGGTTCCATTTTTGCAAAATGTTACTCAAACTGGACCTTAAATATTCTGTAATTTTATTTGAGTACTAGTGATTTTCTTTTTTGAGTAAATGCTTACTGTAAACTGGACCTTGAGCATTCTGTAATTTTATTTGATTTTTTTTTGAGTTTCAGTAATTTTATTTGATGTGCGCAAGCCAGCAGCGTTGGGCTCATCATCGCCGCAGAGCCCACGACTGGAGTCTTGTCGAAGAGCTCGGACTAAGCCTGGCCCATGAATGAATCGCGAGCCAGGCCTATGAATCCATCGCGAGGCGACGGGCCCAAGCGACACAGCTCGCCCAGAGACCGTCGCAGCTTGCTTCTCCCGGTACACACACTGCTGCTACTGCTGCAACAGACAGCGGTCGCGCATGTGGACGCACGTGACCGGGTGCTCGCAGCGCAGCAACCGGGTGCCTAGAACACGGCCGCGGATAATTGCCGGCCCGGCCTGTGCAGGCAGCGACGGAATGGCACGTTGCCGTCGCTCGTGGCCGGGCTGGCCAGAGTGCGCTTCAAAAGATCTCGGTGTGGATCGCGGCACGATGGATCAGTCGGGATCGCCGTCGGTGCCGTAATACTACGCCGCTGCCTGCTGGCCGCTCGCTGCCATCCTGCCAGGCGAGACGACGGCGACGGCCGGAATAATTGCAGTGTTGTGTGCGCTCCCGACCGAGACCCAAAAAAGGTGGGAACTGGATATACAGTTCTGGTCCTGGTCCAGCGACGTCGCAACTTGGGTTTCCCGGAGGTCCTGGGAGATGCGGACGGGCCGCCGCCACGGGTCTCCTGATCCACCAGATGGCGGCGTGACTGCCCGACGGGTCTCCTGATCCGCGCGACGAAATTTCTGCGGACCAGTTCGCCTTGCGTCGCCCGCCTGCCTCGTCTTTGACCCGATCGGAAACAGAGAAAATGAAAAATGTTTCCCCATGAACGCGCACGTGAAATGAACGGAGGTCCAAGGACTACACAGGTGATCGAGTAGGTGGCTGATCCCCACCCGACAATGAATTTCGAGTTCCCGCTCTGGAACGGGGCCGCCACGAGGCCACGGAAAGGCTTCCTCGTCGTCGTCAATTGCCAGTTGGCGACGATGCAATTCTATTGATTAGTCCTATCTACCGCCTGCGAAGAGGACCGCAGTGCCAGTCCTACTCCTGCCCCATTGCGGCTGTGTACCTCGTTACGATCCGGTATTCTCGTTCAGATCCGACCCCTTCGTTGGCTCTAGAAGCCCAGATATTAAAAGAAAACCCGATGCATGATTACACTGATGTGGTGAGCTGAGCAGGTATCCGAGCAGTGACTCCGACAACAGCGTCCGCGGCACGGTATCGTTTTCGGATGGCGAAAAGTCGAATCCCGCGAGATTCACGTGGAGGTAGCTGGTTGGACTGGACCCGCCCGAGGACGGAGACCTCCTGGTCGAACGATCACCGCCGAGCAGACACTGTTGGCAACCTCATCTACGTGTGCGTACCTGGCCGCGGGGGCCGGGAGAAAAGCCGGGCCGGGGACCAAAAGCGCAGCGGTCCCGGCCCTCCGAGCAAAAACATGCGACCGCAACGCAACGCGCGCGCGCCTCGACCCTGGAGCAGCTGGCCATTTCGGGGAGAGCAAGGCGGCAGCGCGGTGCCGTCATCGGCAGGAGGCGGTTACCGGGATACGGGACGAACAGCGCCTCGCCGGCGGGCACCGCTACTAGCTGATCCAGCGGCCACGGCACTGAACCGACCCGTCGAGATGCCGCCTCGCTTGATGATGATCCCCCGCCGCGGCGACGACGCGGTCCTGCTCCGCCACCGGTAACAACAGTAAGATGACGACGAACACCGACTACTACGACCTGCATGTGCGCGCCGGCCGGGGGCTCCATTGTGCAGATTGATGTGACGGTGCCATTTCCTCTGTCGCTTGCTCGCCGTGCAGCGCATCATACCTTTACCTGCATGTACATGCACATTTGCCGCCGTTGTCCCACATGCGACACCGACCGTCATGGCCAGCCTCGCTTTGCCCATATGCATCCCAACAACGGCGTCTCCTACCAGTACAAACACAACTCCAGCATACGTACAAACGCTACTACCTCTCGCATCGCGTCGTTTTCGTTCTATCCGTGTCCGTTTATTTGTGTTCGCGTACGTTGGTACGTTCGTTTTCGTTTTTTGAGGAGGAGCCCACTCAGACCCGGGCCAGTAGCGTGAAGGGAACTCCGAACCGAACCAAAACCAAAACGATCCTTGAGCAGCTGGAAGGATCCGCGACCGCGAAGCCAAGATGCGATTCCACGAGAGAGTTTTTTTATCCAATCCATCCGACGGTCGGACGAGTTCGCAAGCAAGAGAATCGCGCTAAAATACGTGGAAATGGAGACGACGGAGGATGCGTGATGATTGCGGAGAGGCCGGGCGGGCGAGGTGGCGCTCGGGCGTCCACTCTGTCGCGCGGGGCCAGGAGGATGTGGATGGGAGGAGAGTTGGTGCAGCCCGGCCGGCCGGTGCGTCGACGTCGTCCATATGGATCATGGGTCGGGGCGAGCGTACTACTGGAAGACAAATCGAATACGATTTCTCTCTCGCTCTTGTGGTGCTCGCTAGTCTCCGTACAGACATCAAACACCAATCCATGCGCGATCGAAAGTGAAGCACGGAAAATGATATCCGATCGAATATCCAGAACGATCTATCAACCTTCAATTGTTTTCCTTGCAGGATTACACACTTTTTTGGCATTGTAACGGCTTGGTTTCCTCCTTTTTAATAAAAAGATACATAGCTCTTCTACGTATTAAAAAAATTACACATTCTCTTATACTACTAGTACTTTTCTTTTAAAATAACACGAATTCTTTTATGGTACTATGGATATATAACATATCGATTTCTCGGGTCATTTTTTTTATCAGTGTGCCAGAGGAAATAATT
Organism: Chloris gayana; assembly: GCA_031894775.1. NCBI lineage: Eukaryota > Viridiplantae > Streptophyta > Magnoliopsida > Poales > Poaceae > Chloris > Chloris gayana. The sequence goes on along the minus strand of JAUNZO010001852.1, from coordinate 1,016 downwards.
AAACGACCCGGTACAGTAAATAATTCTACTGGCAGTCATTTTAAACCCGACTACTCTTTACAACTGCCAGGCAAGAGCGTTTTGCATGCATGTGCTTCGCGCCGTGTGACCACTGACCACCCTCTCTCAGGACGGGCCAGCTAGCTCGATCGGAATCCGAAGCAAGCTTCAAGTTACGTCATCCTTGACGTTCATTATCAATTACTCATCATAGAGTATTCATCATAGAGTAATTTTATGGCTAAATCATTCTCATCATCAGAAGCATCATCAAAACAACCTATGAGCACGGTAGCTAGATTAGCGAGACAATCGCATGGACAATATTCAAAAGCAGTGTGGCTCGTTCAATGATTCCCTGGTCCGGCCTTTTTTTTATCAATCTTGGCGTGTTTGACTCTAATTGGTTCATTATTGCGTGGCAGCGAAACGATTGGAGGACAAATCACCGTCATTAGCCTATAATTATATTGGATCGACGTAATTTGTCCATGTTAGCACTCATGATATATGTGGTAGATAGTAAAGAGTAGTACACATGATAGAGCGGAGACCTTATATAGGAGACAAAAAGGCTATAGTTTAACTGGGATGTGATCGTTGTACGGACAATTTGTTTCGTGTTCTCCAAGAGCCCGTTTTCATTGGCCTTCGACTTTTGACTGGAGGAGAGACTCTTCGATGTTTTGCAGAAGATGAAATGGGTCAAATTGACACGGAGAAGGGTAGAAACACTCCCAACATATACTTCGTATTTCTTACATAAAAATAATCTTGACATGTAACGAGCTGTTCTCTTTTTCTGAATTATGTGTTGAAGTACATGCCATGTGAGCCATGTTGAACATAACATATCCCCTTTTTTTCCTTCACAAAATGAAAAGAACTCCTTTTGTCCATTTTTTAAGAGAAACAAGCCAAATTTTTATCTTAGACCCATGGAGTACTTGTACGCTGGTGTGGTGTGACATTACCTATGCATGAATGATGCCAACTTTATGTGGTATACTATGCAG
>JAUNZO010001850.1:0-32629 GCA_031894775.1 Chloris gayana | reverse complement strand
ATCTCCAACAGTTTATGTATCCAAATTTCTAAATTAACAGTTTTTACTCTTTTATAAAAAGATAGAAGCACTAAAAATAATAGGTTGTTCCAACAAAATAGGTAAATCTAAACTCTCTATATTCAAACTTCCTTCACACTATTATTTACTTCCTTTTTTCTCTCAAATAAAAAGGAAACAAACACATGCATGATTGTCACATCATCATTTCATTCCTTTTTCTCTCCAACCATAGGATGAAGTGCGGTGCAGCCTAGCTAAACTTGGCTTGCCAAGATATCGGGATAGCTTCCTAGAAAATAGGAGGAGGAGAAAGAAGAGGCTGTTGGAACCCATTTTTCTTCTCATGTTCTCTATATCTAGCAAATAAGCCAATTTACATGAGCTGTTGGAGATGCTCTAAACCAGCTCCCTGAATGCGCGCAGAGACAAACTCATTTTGTTAAACTGTGCCAAAGGAACAAATTTTAGTACTAGCATTTATCAAACATCCCAATTCTGAACTTGCCGGCCGGCTCACTGGGAAATAGAACACACCGAACCAAATACGTATGCAGGTAAACTGATTTGCAACCTTCGAACTGTTGATTTAACTTTGAAATAAAATTCAGAAAATGCGTGCCTCAACGCTTGTGCAAGAAAGGGTGAGCCGTCATCGAGTCACGTAAAGACTACAAATTATATTTTCAAACGATTAGCTGTTATACGCGGCGGTGGTACCAGTTGTGGCCGGCAGTCTGCCCGGCGCCGGCGCCCGGCGGCCACTTTCTCTGCTGATGTCGCCGGATGCAGCTCCATTGAAAACCGCAAGTGACAATTAACTAATATTGGGTTTATTTTGTCTTCTGTCCTCAACTAATCCAGTGCTGATTACCTTACTGAAAGTGTGATGAAGACTCGTGTCGTCCTTGCAGTGTACTGAACTTATCGTAAGTTTATGTCTTTATCAAGTCCTCCTTTTGGTTTTTCTCGGTAAACCAAGTCCTCTTTGTTTACCCTTTTTGTGAAAGAATGCCTTGATTAAGTCCGCATACGCAAGCCTGCGGCGGTTCAGATTATTTCTGTCTCTTGCTACTTGCTAAGGATTCATCATTAAGAAACTGTTCTGAACTTTCTGTCGTTGAATCATGCTGAAGTTTCGCAGCTCATAGGCTGCAAAACAGGACTTACTGACCTGACAAAATGGTTCGATTTCTATCTGAGCTGAAACACAGGACTTAAATCCCCCGTTCACGTTTGGAATATCCTTTTGGGATCTCGCTCAATGCACTCCAACTTGTTTAACGCATGAGAATTCGTCGAAGAACGGCAAGGAAGCTGCCATGGGATATTCTAGAGGATCCATAGTGAACGTTGGAATTCGTGAACTCCTACTTATCTGCTGCCACCGTATCTCTGTTGCCATGATGTTCATTTTCTTGGAATTTTTTTGTTCAACCAGAACGCATTCCTGGTCCCTAGAACTACTCCCAAGTGGATGAGCGGGGTCTCTAGGGGCGCGTTTGGTAGGGTGCAGTAGGCTAGGAAGTATGGGTAGAACCTGGCCAGGCCAAGGTGGCCTGGATGAAGTGATGCAGGGCCCTCTTGTTTGATAACCTGTATGGCTTAGGTCAGTTTGAGTAGAGATTTTGTTTGTTAGACTGGATAGAAGGCTGGTCAGTTGTAACTGACAGTTAGAGATTGTGTTTGGTAGCATGGACAGGCCAAGTTACAGTCACCTTGCAACAGGATATGGTGAGTTTACCACTATGTACAATGACACAAGACATTTTGAAGCAACAAGTCTTACAGGCAACTGCAGTTTATAAAATATGTTTACATGGCTGTTAAGCCTTAACATGAATCAACTTGTACAACAATACTGCTACTGTTACTGCAAGAAAAATAATAACTACATTTCTAACATCACAAGTAACAGGTCTACCACCTGATCATGGCAATCATATGGAGCAGTAGGTACATTCTGATTAAAAGCTTTAATTGCCTCCGAATAAGTAGCAATCCTTCGGTAACAAGCCCCAGAAAAGCCACATACCTCCATGTTGCATAGCTCCCGGGTCGGGTAGACTCCAGAATGTCTTCCAACGAACACAACATACCTTGCAAGCGACGACGGAAGGATACAGCCACGGCGGAAAAGCCGATGCCGAGGGGTGGCAATCGATGGGGTATCGATTGCGCAGGAGAATCGGCCGACGAGAGAAGACGATGAGGAAGAGACCGACCGATGAGGAGAGAGGAGAGCAGCACTTCACCGCCACGAAGGCGACGCCGGCGACCACGACCGGAGCCTCGAGCGAATGGGGTGAAGCGGAATATCCGAAGCGGCGGCAGAGGAGCGGCGAGTGGAGGTGAATGGGGGAGGTGACCGGGTGGGGAGCTGCTTTTATCGAGCGGTAACCCTAGGGCCTTTCAGGCCGTTTCGTTTCACGCCCAGCCTGCCGAGTGCAGCGAAAATGGCCCGCGCGGTGCAGCGGAATGGACCGCCGCGCGCCTGGCTCGCGGTTCCCGCTCGTGCAGCGTTTCGCCTCCCGCCGGCACGCGCTCAGCCTGGCCCAAATCCTTCTTCACCCTACCAAACATGGCAACATGCATCTGCGGGTGCAGGTGCAGCCCATCTCCACCCTACCAAACGCGCCCTAGTAGTATATCAGTTGGTGCAGTACAGCATCACATTGTGATGCGCGTGTGACGGCAGTGCTTGACATCACTGCATAAGATTTTGGCGTCCACTGCACAATTGAGGAGTTGTTGAGTTAGAGCAATCAACGAGTTAGTATTAAACCGTTAAACCCTGAAGTTTAATGCACAAAGGAAAGATCGATGATAATCTCTATAATTTTTCACTCTGTCCGGCGTAAAATGAAAACCGTTATGAACGCAACCGTTATGTCCGGCAAGTAAATTGGACTGGGCAACGAGTTACAGAGATGGGGAGGCGAGTGCTTAAAATGGCATAATTGTAGATGCGGAAAGTTGCGATATTTAGCATACAGTATACCATCTCACTTTCAGGTAAAGGAGAGATGGAAAATCCGATATCTCATATTCAACGCGCATGAAAACGAGGCAAATGACAGGGCTATTCCTGCAAACTTTTTCCCGGTTAGTATGGATGGAATTCAGCAGGAAACGGGGATACCAACCGATACTTACTCCTGACAGCGTATCAGTTGTTGTTATGTTGATATTTTTTAGATTCGTAATCCTGTCACTGCTGTCTACAGACAAAAGCGGCGACAAGAGTGAGTGTGAACGTGGGCGACTACACGAGCAGCTCAAGAATGACATGTCAGGAGCACGACCTGCAAGCCTTTGACATTTTAAATAGAACTGGTAAATGCACATGATGACCATGTAAAGCGATGATGGTCCTATACATGGTGCTCCATTTCCATGTCCTTGCACGATTGTGCACTCCAAATCCACCAATAATTCTTCGCGCGACACCATGGTAGATCACAAAACTGTGGCTGTACCAACAGCAAGAATCTCCTCTTGATATTTCCTGAGAAGTCAGCATCTGGAGAAAACATACAAAGCGTACCACAAGGACGAGTGTAAATTACAGTACTTTGCGGTAGGTCATTCTCATGTTTCCACATCAGAAAGTCATGCGGCACGGGCGCACGGCAGCCAGGAGAACTGGCACATGTTTTACGCGGCCATTTTCTCTGCACGCAAAAAGACAGCAAATTGGTCTTGTCTGAAGGGGCCAAGGGATATGATCGACAACGCCGACAGGCCTTTCAACGCACACGTAAAATTAATTTTAAAAAAAGCGACGGGGATAACTACAACTACATGCAGATGGATTAGAGCCTTGCGTGGCTGCTCACAGGATGAGGCAAGACTCGCTTGCTTGGCGTGGCAGGCAGTATCGAGCGAAGTGGCTGGCTGATCACAGGACGAGGCAAGACTCGCTTGCTAGACTTACTTACACGAACAGAGAATCGGAAAGAATGATTTGAAAATTGACTGAATCTTTCTCCGCCAACAGCCGTCAATGAACATGTAAACTGGTTGCACGTATACACGGTAAGAAACGACCATGCCAAAATCTTGGCAAGAAACGTATGTGATCAAAGTAGCACCTACCAAACAGACACTCTTAACAGGTGAAGTTGATTAGCCACAAGGATCACAGAAGAAAAAGAACACACCAATGCAGACAAACATAACGATGTAGATAGCCCAGTAGCAAAGCGGGGAATTAAAAGTCTTACAACATCAGGTGTTGTAAACACACACGATAACACATACAATAGTTCAAACACAGATGACACGATAGCGAGCCCATCGGGCAGATCACAGGATAGCAGCGGCACACAGGCCTGACACAGCAGCAGGAAGCTGTAGATTCATCTAGTACTCGTCACCCTCATCGCCTTCCTCGCCCTCGTCGAACTCAGCGCCGACCTCCTCGTAGTCCTTCTCGAGCGCGGCCAGGTCCTCACGGGCCTCGGAGAACTCACCCTCCTCCATACCCTCACCCACGTACCAGTGGACGAAGGCGCGCTTGGCGTACATGAGGTCGAACTTGTGGTCGATGCGGGAGAAGACCTCCACGACACTGGTGGAGTTGGAGATCATGCACACGGCCCTCTGCACCTTGGCCAGGTCGCCGCCAGGGACGACGCTGGGTGGCTGGTAGTTGATACCGCACTTGAAGCCCGTGGGGCACCAGTCCACGAACTGGATGGTGCGCTTGGTCTTGATGGTGGCCACAGCGGCATTCACGTCCTTGGGGACAACGTCACCACGGTACATGAGGCAGCAGGCCATGTACTTGCCGTGACGCGGGTCACACTTGGCCATCATGGAGGAAGGCTCGAAGGCGCTGTTGGTGATCTCAGCCACGGACAGCTGCTCGTGGTAGGCCTTCTCGGCGGAGATCACTGGAGCGTAGGACGAAAGCATGAAGTGGATCCTCGGGTACGGCACAAGGTTAGTCTGGAACTCGTTCACATCCACGTTCAGAGCACCATCGAACCTCAGGGAGGCAGTGAGTGATGAAATGACCTGGAACATCATAGTAACAGCATCGTATGGTTAGTGAACAGCTCACATTTCAAGACTGTAGAAAGATTAACATCTGTAATGCATACGGTACCTGAGACACAAGCCTGTTGAGGTTGGTGTAGGTTGGGCGCTCAATGTCAAGCGAGCGGCGGCAGATGTCGTAGATGGCCTCATTGTCAAGCAGCACAGCGACATCGGTGTGCTCGAGGAGAGAGTGGGTGGACAGGACACTGTTGTATGGCTCAACCACGGAGGTGGAGACCTGGGGAGATGGGTACACAGTGAACCCAAGCTTGGACTTCTTGCCGTAGTCAACAGACAGGCGCTCAAGCAGGAGGGAACCAAGACCAGAGCCAGTTCCTCCACCAACAGCGTTGAAGACAAGGAAGCCCTGGAGACCAGTACAGTTGTCGGCAAGCTTCCTGATGCGGTCAAGGCAAAGGTCAACAATCTCCTTGCCAACTGCAAGACAAGCAATCAACGAAGTTAGATCAAACAGTATAAAGAAAAAGATATTATGAAATTTAATGTCAGCCAAGGATCGTAGACAACTTACTGGTGTAGTGACCACGGGCAAAGTTGTTGGCAGCATCCTCCTTGCCACTGATGAGCTGCTCAGGGTGGAATAGCTGGCGGTAGGTGCCAGTCCTCACCTCATCGATCACAGTGGGCTCAAGGTCAACAAACACGGCACGGGGCACATGCTTGCCAGCGCCAGTCTCACTGAAGAAGGTGTTGAAAGCATCATCACCTCCTCCAATAGTCTTGTCACCGGGCATCTGACCATCAGCCTGAAGGAAGCAAAAAAAAGATGCATTAGAGATGCAACCAATAAGTGCAACAATTGATATAAAACAGCGGTATGAAAGTGTATGAACATTTCAATAAATTACATCCCAAAGCAACAATCACCCGCAACTAACAAGAGAATAATCACCAGCAACTAATAAGTTAGCGGAATTACTTGTACATGAGTTAATTTAAATAGTTTCGAGCATGTTACCTAATCATGGCAAATTATTGGAAAACTACAAATTATTATATATCAGGTCATTTCTATGATAACAGATCTATATACAATTCAGGATCTAGAAGACTGTATCGAACCAAATTAAACAGCTCCCAAGATTATCCCACACGCAGACCATCCTCCTAGATCTATACAGACAACAGACCAAAACAGATCCATGGCAAAATTATGAAGATGCAAATATATTGACAGGAGAATTAATATATTATTAAACCTACATTGTTCAGATCTACAGCAGAAAGTCGAATCACAACAAAATCTCCTTCAACTTGTCAGATCCTAAAAAATAACGGACCATTTCGCCTAATTTGAATTCGATCAAATGCTGACAGTCTAATTACAAAACTGCGTAAATGATCGATTTAACCAGATCTGCCTAGAGCCCTAAGCATCCGCGGATCTGGTAGGCCACGAACACAGACAGTCAGATCCAGGCCTAAATCCTCAGCAGAACACCCCATTTCTCCCCGCTACAATGATCTACCAAATTCCACACGCGTCTACCGCAAATAAAACAGATCAACCACGGATCTAGCATTACAGCGCGAAAGAGAAACAGGAAAACGGACGGATCGATACCTGAATGCCATGCTCGAGGCAGTAGAGCTCCCAGCACGCGTTTCCGACCTGGATACCGGCCTGACCGATGTGGATCGAGATGCACTCCCTCATGGTGTCGTGCGGGTGAGGCGACGGCGGCTAGGGGAAATGGGGAGGGGGAAGAAAGCTTGGAGTCGCGGAGAGAGGCGAGTACGAAGACGCCTGTCTCTGCGGTTCTCTGCTTAGGGTTTCCGCTCCCCCACTCGGCTTGATTTATAGAACGGGACAGCCTGGATCTAGAGTGCAGGCGAAGGGACGGGCGGTTTTATGATGAGGCCCCTCTTTTTCCTTCCTTTTCGCTCTCTGGCCGCTTTCTTCGAGCAACGGTCAAATGGTTTGTTGTGAATTGAGAATCAGCGAAAATTGGGGAGGAAAACGAGAAATCAGGGTGCTTTCTGGGTCACATGGGCGAGGGCTAACCCACAAGTATTATCAAGACCGACATGTGGGCCCAAATTTGTTTTAGTAGAGATTAGAAAAGATGCGCGTTTGGGTGAGATCCTGTTTTGTTGCTCTAGGAAAAGCCAGTTGGTGGCCCGTTCACCTCACGTTCGGTGCGGGATGAGACTGTGAGATGAGACGTCTCTCTAACAGGTGGGCCATATCTCATGGGACCCCTGGTGTAGTTGAAAGAGGTGGGACTGTGGGAGGCGCCGCTCGGGGGTTTGATTTTGGATCGGTGGTTGCCGGGTCCGTCGGCAGCTCGGCGGCCGTGCTGATATTTTCGAATTTCGGTTTTGAAAATGAGGAGCGGGAGAACAGTCGTGCTCGTGCCGTGCCGTTGTTCGGTTGCTCGGATCTTCCGCGCACTGCGGACCGCCTTTCTCCATCGCCGATGTCTGCAGCGTCTCGGCCCATAGACCTTTGTGGGTTCTGTAGATCTTGGGCTCTTGGTAATCCCTGCGCCTTCGACCCACAGACCAATTTCTATGTTTTTTCTTGAAAAGGTATTTTTAAAATTATACTTTTTCAAAAATGTTGAAAAAACAAAATTTGAGATAATCTCTACTCTTAATAAGTTTGTTCAAAACGTCCATGCAATACGTCCGTACGCCCGAGACCGGTTCCGGCTCCATGCCAGTACACCTAGAATGCCATGATGTTTTCGAGTCCTGATCAAAAACTGGTTTATTCCGGTGTGTAGTATTGTCCGTGAATATTTTTTTGATTATTTATAGTATTCGCATCGCGTTTTGGCGTCCAGATTCCAAACATTTTGATTACTTCGGTGTTGCCTATATACACCCGTTTACATTGAGTCATACCTGTGGGTATGTGGGAGATCAATCTTCCATGTTAGTTTTCACCACCGTCGTGGTCATCAGCCGCCACCTCCACCTCGCCAACGACCTTGTCGATCACTTTGTTACACGTGCGTCGAGGTCCGAACATCGAGGTGAAGCTCCACAACGTTGAGCACCGTGCCTTCCTTCTCTCTCTCTCTCTCTCTCTCTCTCTCTCTCTCTCTCTCTCTCTCTCTCTCTCTCTCTCTCTCTCTCGTGTGGTCAATATCGTCGAACTCGCGTCCGAGCCATCGCTAGCCGCCGGACACCTCGGTTCATCGCTACCATCCACTCCCCCTAAAACAGCTTACACCCAACAACGTGTTCCTCGTCAATGCTCTCCGTTGGATGGTTCATGGCCGTTTGGTCACTCAGGTGAACCAAGGGCTAGATCTAGTGAACTAAGCCCTTCGTCATTGATAGGTGGCCCCTCCGAATTCCCTGCCCTTCTACCATCATAGAGCTCCTATGTTGGGAAGAGGTGACGGAAGAAAGAAGCCAAGAAGGCACAAGAGATGAATGAATAGGAAGAAGGGACACGGCTTTGTTTAAAGGAAATGTGCCGTAGTAATTATCTACCATGGAGCTCAAGGTTAGCATGAGGCTGGAACAATAGTTTCATCCCTTCCTGTTTTGAAAATAGATTGTTGTGCGCATGTCTTTGATGTACAAGTAGGTGTGGCAAGCCAACAAGCCACTTCTAATCATGAGTTTGCTATCTCTCCGAGGTTTTTGACGAAATACTATACCTTGTTTCTGCTAGATGATAAAGTTTTGCTAATCCAAAACTAAACACTCATGTTGCAGGCATATGGCAAAATACTAAATAATGTGTCAAACCACAGGAAAACGATGGTCCCTTTTGAAGAGATAAAGACCAATCTCCACAGTAGCAATTTCCCAAAAAATTATTCTCCTTTTTGGACCTTTGTGCATGATCATCATGAATCATAACAATTCAAATTTGTAGAATAATTCATTGGCAGATGGAGCACAATAGTTCAATTCAATGATTTGACTGGATAGCCCAATGACTTTTGTGCGTGTTGGAGCTAAATTTCAGTTTGCAGTACAGATAGAAGAATTTTTAGTTTTTTGCTTTCTGCTTTCATAAAGTAAAGCCTTCATGAGCTGGTTGGTCCGACCTCCCAATTTTGAGTATTATTAGACTTAATGAAATGATATCTTAAAAGTGCCTATAGTATAAGAGCTGATATGATGATTGTCAAGTAAATTTTAAGGAGATCATCGAAGTAATTCTTGATCACTATCAGTTTATTAATTAACTTTATTATAAAATTGTCCTGTGAAATATTTAATTCCAAAATTTATATTTGCTTTTTTCTCAAATATACAACTAACTACTTCAAGTGAGGGTTCCATGGTAACTACAATTTTGGTTGTACCAATTCATGTTTGATGTTGTGGATTTACAATAAGTTCTTCGCAAGGTAGTGTTGTTTAAGTGACAAATCACCACATTATGTTGTTGTATAAAGGGTCTTGGAGCCCTTTAATTCTTTCATGCTCTTTTTTGTACAATCATATTTCTAAAGGGACTCCATACAATGCTTCCAGGATCTGATATTTTGGGTCTTTGTTGTAAATGCAGCTCAAGAGCGATATAAAGGTTGTCAAGGCGATAAAAATAATTATTTACACTTATCTACGGATTTTGGTTGATTGTGTTGATTCTTTTTTTAATATTTTCAATTGTTAGGCAGTACAACTGAGGCACAAACTTATTTTTTCTTGATTCAAGAACATTAACAATTTCTTGTTCTAATATGGTTGGTTTTTAGCTATTATGCTTTAGACTTTGCTTAGTGCTGTAAATTGAAGATACAACTGAGCATTTTAGACTGCTACTTTGCTCCATTGCATTGCGATGATCAGTACCTTTCTTTCGTTTACCTTGCTTGATTGTCTTCTCACTTGATACCTTCCTGCACAAACAACAATACATTTCGACAATGTGAAACTGCAGCATACTGAAGATTCTAAAGGCATTTTCTGTTGAACCTATCTATTGAACCTCATTTGTAAGAAACAAGATCTGTCTGATCAAACCACAGTAAACTACGGAAAAGTTGAGGTCAGAATACTATAATTTGTTATCACTTGTAAAGAAGACCATTAGTATTTGTGAAGATGCAACTATTAAAAACTAAAAAACTCAGCTGCTTTTTTCAGACTTGTGAGAAGCAGCTAAATATACATTCCAAAAATCAACCACAAGCTTTTCAACTAGGTCACATAGAGCTTTTCTAAAATCTCAAAAGCTCCAACATAATAAACAAACAGGTCCTAGGTTGATGAATCAAAAGTTGGGAACGATGAGCATAGAGATGATTCAGAATGAGTCCAGCTTCATCACGATCATAGAGCAAGAAACCTTCAGCCTTGAAGAAAACCAATGTGCACATTTATCGATTTTAGCTTTAGATGTTAAATTATTAGGTGGACCAAAATTACGTAGTATGGTATACCCATCTGTTTTGTAAATATGTTTATGAATAGGGGCAATTGTATTTCAACCACAGTTTTGTACCTCAATTGTGAAATGACCATCGATTTTCAGATTTTGTGTTTTCACCACAGATTTTTGAACTGGAATTGCATTTCTACCACAAGTCCGTCTAACGCTCTTAACAATGTCAACTTTGGTGCACAAAGACAAATTTGCCCTTTTGTAATTTTACTAGAACTCCATCTTCTTCTCGGACGGGCCATCGACCAAGCGGCGCGAATGGCGGAGTAGAACCTGCCGTCCGGGAGGCGTCAACAGCGAAGAGGAGGCAGACTAGGAAGAGCTTCGTCGCCCTGGTCACGTCCATCTAGGCCTCACAGGCGCGCACCGCCGGAGCCGGATCACGCCGCAGCGCGCGCGGCGACCTCAACCAACCGGACGCCGCCCCATCCAGGACGCTGCTCGATCGCCTCCATCTAGGCCGCGAGCACCATCGGCCGGCGCTCGCCTTAGCCAGGTTTGTGCCCCTGTCGCCTGCAGCTTTGGAAGGACAGTCACAAATCGCCCACCACTACCACCGATTCCGATTTGGCCGGGTCGTTCGGTCCCGCCGCCACCGTGGTCGCCGAGAGAGAGAGAGAGGGAGGGAGGGAGTCGGGTGGGAGAAAGGGGCAGGAAAGTCTGGTCCCATTTTCCAATTGCTTTTTCTCTTTTTTAATTTTGTTTATTCGGTTGAAACAAACGCCGCCTCAAATCTATTGCAAACGGTGTGTTCCGGTTCGAAAACCTATGGTGAAAACGCAAAAACTGAAAATCTATGGTTGTTATGCAATTGGACTTCAAAGTTGTGGTTAAAACGCTATTGTCCCTTATGAATATTGTTTGTAAGTGTGAAAAATAACACAATTGTTGGCGAAGCGAGCTCGTGTCACCAACTTATAGCGATGAAGTCAAATAGCTTGGCAACTAGTAATTAACAATATTTCCCCACTTACTTGGCAAAACCTGTTGGGGTCTGCTAACCTAAAGGCTACAATGTAGCTTCTCCCCTGAACACATATTGTGTTTGTAAAAGGTAACTTCGTATGGTCATATTTGATGTGTGGCAACCATGCTCAGTGGTGTTTATCGATGTGTATTCCAACAAAGAAGCTCTTCGTGATGTGTGAAACAAATAAATCATGATTATCATTTTTATGCATTTGGTGAGACGTATTGTCTAGCTTAGCTTGTACTATAGTTCACTTTCTATGTCGAGGAGTTTTTCTTTCTTAATAAAATATGTTAAATGTGCAATTATTTTGCTGAATCGACGATGATTAGTAATTGAAACCAGAGTCCAAAACCTATAGCATGCTGAAATGGACATGTGACCCAAATTGATTAAATGTCCCAACTTTGATCACAATAAAGTTGAATTCATATCATTCACCGTTACAAACAAAGATAGATCGAGAAAGTGTTGGCCACAGGTAGCCGTGAGAACGTACCTACCACTCGCACCACCTATGTTTTAGTTGAATGAACAAGTGAGGGAGAGCACTATTATTACCAGATAAAGAACAAATCAGATGTGAAAACTCTTCTAGAGCAAGCACAAGAATAAATTGGGGTTTCACTCAAATTTTTCCGTGGCGTACTTCACCGCATGCAAAGAAGCACGCGAACACATTGAAATACACTCTTCTGTTACGATGCAAATCTTCACAAAACTTAAACGAATTTTCCAGCTCTAATTCGAGATTCGAGAGGACAATCAGTAATGAAACCCTATTTCAATTCCCGAATTCTCGATTTCTCGGTTCAATTCTAGCAACCAAAGGGAGACCGAGCCTCAGCTTCTCGTTTCTGCGCAAATGGACCTGGCCACCGAACTGGGAAGTCCTATGCTTAGATTGATCGACGGAAGTCGATGGATAGATCGGTCCACGTGACCCATGAAGCAGCGGGCCGATGAGCCACTTTGTTCAATGATTCTCAATTGTAGATCGGTTCCCACTATCGTGACATCTATTAATATTTTAGAGAATCCGTGTCAACGTTTTTACAAATACAAATCAACATTTCAAAAAAATGAAATCAACATTTCAAAAAATGAAATCAACATTTTTAGAAAAATGTTGATATAGAACATCAACAATGTTAACACGTCATAAACAAAATGTTGATACAACACATTGGAGATATTGACGAAAATTTGATTTAAATAATATTAAAAATATTCATGTTGGATCTCGTTTCAGTAAAATTAATTCTAAATAACACGGTGGTGCAAACAAATTCGAAAATAGGTTACGGTTTGGAAGAAAATCATGTTTTAAGTTGGGATCCCTTTTAAGTTTCGAAATCAATTGGTTTCTCTCTTCTTTCCACCCGCTCTAAGTAACCATTCTCTTCTCCATCCGTATGAATCTATTACGTTCATCTAATCCACACGAATCTTAAACACCGATCTATCCTACGCTGCCAGTCAGATGATCTACATACATGAAGCCCCCACCGAACTGGGCCAAACTCTGCAAGCCCAATGGGCTAGATCATCAGCAAAAATGGGCCTAAAGCTCGCCTGTCATGGGTTCACGCCTTCTGTCCGCAGTTCCGCACTCCCTTTCCTGAGAAGGCAAGGCTCTCGCAAAACCCCCAAAGTCCAAGTCCAAACCCTTTCCTCCGTCCGCGGCAATGGCGGCGCCGGCGGCCGACGGCGACTCGCCCTCCCCTGGCTACGTCCTCAGCGCGACTCTCACCGGCCACCGCCGTGCCGTTTCCACGGTCAAGTTCTCCCCGGATGGTCGCTTCCTCGCCTCCGCGTCCGCCGATAAGCTCCTCCGCGTTTGGTCCTCCTCCGATCTCTCCCCCGTCGCCGAGCTTGCAGGCCACGGCGAGGGTGTATCAGACCTCTCCTTCTCCCCCGACGGCCGCCTTCTCGCTTCCGCCTCCGATGACCGCACCGTCCGCATCTGGGACCTCGCCGCCGGCGGCGGGGCCCGCCTCGTCAAGACGCTCACCGGCCACACCAACTACGCCTTCTGCGTCGCCTTCAGTCCCCACGGCAACGTGCTTGCATCGGGATCCTTCGACGAAACGGTGCGCGTGTGGGAGGTGAAGTCTGGGAGGTGCCTCCGCGTGCTGCCGGCCCACTCCGAACCCGTCACTGCCGTCGATTTCAATCGCGAGGGCACCATGATCGTGTCGGGGAGCTACGACGGCCTCTGCCGTGTCTGGGACTCGGCCACCGGCCACTGCGTCAAGACCCTCATCGATGATGAGAGCCCGCCCGTGTCCTTTGCCAAGTTCTCCCCCAACGGCAAGTTCGTTCTTGCGGCAACCCTTGACAGCACCTTGGTGAGTTTTGTGAAATTGGTTTCTGTTTCTTGTTCCTTACATTTTACTGTTGTCTTGTAGTTCCAGTTTACTTGCAATTTGCTGAAATGGGACACTGATTGTTCCATTCATAGTTAGATTGCAAAACTTGAGCAGCAATTCCCATAGTCCCAAATGGATGAAGGTGCTTTGCAGGCAAGGTAAACCAAACGATTTGAGTCTAAGAACCGCATAACTCTGGCATGTTTATACGGAACTACAATGACCGATCCTGTTAAGTAGCCCTGTCAGTCCAGTTTTTGCCTGGGTTAAAGATGACATTTATCAACTTCAAACCTCTTCTTGGTGTCGTATGTCTTACAGTTCCAAGATAATTCTGACTAAAGTATGCTGTCCTGAATTAGTTGTCCCACATTACATCTAGCCGTGGAATATATTTGTTATATGGTTGATCTGGGAGGCAGGGAGGACATGTTTGTTCATTCATCCCTGAGGCAACCTCGTCCATAAATAGTGATTTGACTATTATGTATGTA
Source organism: Chloris gayana (assembly GCA_031894775.1). Lineage (NCBI taxonomy): Eukaryota > Viridiplantae > Streptophyta > Magnoliopsida > Poales > Poaceae > Chloris > Chloris gayana. The sequence continues at coordinate 18,367 of JAUNZO010001850.1, read as the reverse complement.
ATTCAATGAAGTAAGTTTTTGCTGGTGGATGAAATGCCCCCTCTCCCCCCACTAGTATTTTATATAACCATTACATGGACTTGGGGTTTCAGCAATATACTGAAATAATGATGCGACAGTTTAGATTTTGCTCAAACCCTGGCCAAAAGGTCACTTGATTCCACTTCTAATAGTTTTAAACTCTATGTTTGTTTACAGTTGTTCATTGCGTTCATGTCTGCGGCAACAAATGAAAGCACTTTTACTTTTTGTGCTCTTTCTACATTTACGGCAGCTAGAATATGTCAGATATCTGTGTTGTATTGTTGAATTCATTTAGTCCAATGTATGTTTTTTTTGGAGCTTTTCGTCATGCTAGATAGCAGTGTATGTGTTTTCCATTTTCTTTTTTCTTTAAAATACATCGGCATTTTTTTTCGTTCTCTTAACCTTTTGTGCTTTTGATTTTTCTTTTTGTTATGACTTATTTGTAATATGAAGGAACAATTAGGTGGCCTTTAGAGAAGAAACTTATTTTGTCAGCACATTGTTAATTGTTGCACAGTATAACATGGCTATGATGTCGGGCAGTTGGGCTAAGCAGCTGTTATTTCCTTTGGCTTCATGCTTGCCATTTATACTTCAAATGGGTCCTTTCATATGATTCTTTAGATATAATTGAAGTACCGAACATGTTATGTTTACAATTGCACATAATCAGTTGAGTTTTGTCTTCTAGAGTTACAATAATTGTTACTCCCTCCGTCCCAGAATGTTTGGCATTCTAGCACCATCTAATTTTCCCAAAATGTTTGGCATTCTCACTTCCCGAGACACCTTTTTCTTTTCCCAACACATCTCTTATCTCTATCTCTCTCCTTCTCGTTTTCTGCGCACCTACTTTTACCAACTTTTCTTAATCCGTGTGCCCACTCCTACAATGCCAAACATAATGGGACGGAGGGAGTAGTAAGTTTCAGTTTGGTTAGCCAGCCCTTTATCAAGTATGGCAAGATTTGAAATGTGTTTTTAGTTAATTTTAAGAACAAGGAAGTCTTTTTTTATGGTGAAAATTGGTTTTAATGATTTCTGTAAAAAATCTTAAAATGTTAAACGTTTAATCTGGTCTGAGTATTGCATTAATACAGAGTATGACTGATTATGCATGAAGCTATAAATTAATGTGTTCCCTAGGTGGTAATACACACCTAGTTTGCCTCAGGGATTAGGCGTTGACGCGCCGTCCATAGCGCTATGCTGATGCATTCTCCAGCTTTCTTCCGCCATGATTGGTGTTCTTCTACAATTCTACCACTTGATTCTGCCATCCCTCGCTGCTCTGCACCCTCCTTGTGCTTGATTCTGTTGTCACCGCGGTTCCTCACCTTCCTCTGGCTCGATTGCGTTGTCGCCCATTTTTTCCTGCCTGATTACAGTGCTGCTTGTCCATTTCTGATAGCCAGAATGCTGAGAAACACTTGAGATGGCTGCTGTGGATGGAAATGTTGGGAGGGCATGGGTTGCTGCTTCTAGGGTACAAATGAGGCGGGATGTGTATTAAGAATTTGTTGGTTTGGGATTGTTCTTTAATTGGCTAGAGGGTTGTCTCTGATTGTGATAATTGCGCATGTATGTACCTCCTTTTCCCTTTATAGTAAAAGGGCGTACCCAGAGCTGAAAGCTCCCACACATCATGGGATCTAGGGTAGGGAATTTCTAGGGAGCTTTCGCCTTGCTTATCATGCAAGGAATCTGATTTCAATCCAGGATCTCGAGGACACAGCAAGGATTGGCTTATTGGGCTGGACGCCTGGACCCATCTTTCAATTTTTCCTTTTTCAGCCTCATATATATTTTTATATAGTGCTGCCGTCCTTGCGTATTTCGCTAGGAGGCTGATTCGAACCCAGGACCTAAAGGACATCGACACAGAGGGACTTACCACTGCGCTAGTCCCGCACTTCTATTCTTTCACCTTTTCAGTCTGATATATAATTATGTATGGCGGTGAGGAAGTATGATGGGGTTAGGTTGCTTCCACTCGCCTTACTGCTTAATGACCTTGCATGAAGCCAAAAATGATGTAAAATGTAGCAGATAAATGAATTCTATTTAAACAATCATCTCTTGCATTTGTTGCAATATTCTTAGGGTCCATAAAAGCAAATAATCTTACAGCACATATACTTACCATAGCATGCAAAGCATTCCCATCAGTTACAACTGTCTTAGGGACTACATGGGCTCAGTGATTCTGACATGGCAGTTACGCTAAAACAGATGGAAAGATATATCAAAGATTAACTAAAAGTAGTTGTTATCTCGCAAAAATTCCTATGAGATGCACTTGGATGTCATTTATAAAGCACATTACCTAGCTATATCCACCATATATCACTAACTCAGCAGACAACAAAGTATGAGTTCAGATGCAGTGAAGGGTGCCTTGACCCAATATCACCACCCCGGCAGACCCAACCTTGATCCACTACATTCCTTAATTGGAGTTCATAAGCATCATGAGTAATTATCTTTTTATTTCTTCCATTGACTTTCTTTTGCAATACATGCTATAGTTCTCTTAGCCAAGGCACTATGTATTTGTTTTGAACTGTTTGTCTTTTTAAATAAACTATTCCATGTGCATTCAGAATCATATTGTTCATTTTAGGTTGCTACAGCTGCTCATTCTCAATGCTACTAACTCAATGTTCCAATGTGCTTTTAGGCTCCAAGTTGTTGATACTTACATACTATATTTGCATATGAATGTACTCACAGCTATTTTTAGCTCCCCATTAAAATTAAACATCTATCTCCCTTGTTTGGACAAGTACCTTGCTGTTTACTCCATTAATATGTCTGCTTATGCATTGTTTATTTTTTGCAGAGACTCTGGAATTTCTCAGCTGGAAAGTTTCTAAAGACCTATACCGGCCATGTTAACACAAAGTACTGTATTCCAGCAGCATTTTCAATTACAAATGGAAAATACATTGTCAGTGGCTCGGAAGACAAATGTGTCTACCTGTGGGATCTGCAGACAAGAAAGATATTGCAGAAACTGGAAGGTCATACTGATACTGTCATTTCAGTTTCATGTCATCCCAAGGAAAACATGATTGCATCAGGAGCACTTGACAACGACAAGACAGTGAAAGTTTGGGTCCAAAAGGAAGAAGAATAACAAGGTTCCTGATTATGCTTTTATCTACGCTAGTTGTCATGTGGCCTGACTGGTGGTGGCAAGGTATTTAGCTTCCGGAGAAACTGACTTCTGCAGTGGAAAACATGATGCTTCTCTGGGATATTCTTCTCTGGGATGTGTAACTGAGTGTTGTGTTGTCTGATCAGCATGCCATGGATGATTCAAGTAAGCTCAAGTATTCTGTAGAGATCTTCCAGGGGTAACTGTAAGAAAGAACAAATAGAACCTTGCTTGACTTAAACTGTTGTCTTTTGAAGTTCCTGATCTCTTTATGTGATTCATCTAAGCCCTATTGCAACTATCTTTTGAAAAGTTCATTCTGGTACAGGTGATTTTGTCATTGGTTTCATGGTTCATTGGCTTTTATTTGCAACTGAGCCGCATTGGGTGCAAAGGGAAAATTTTGTTGGAGCTGGTCATAGGTTGAGGCTTAGATAGTTGCATTCAAATGTCAAAACTGAAACTTAGAAATCCAACTCGATATTTGAGTTGGGAAAAACTGAATCTTACCTGTAGAACTGTCAGATCAGTTGTTTATTTAGATTTGCGTGGGTTGAAAAGCATTGTCAGTGTCAATGGTAGGTTGGTCATTTTATATTTCGACATTGCTGCTATTTTTCTACCATCTGCTGTATTGCGTCTCCTTGAGATTAGAAATGGCTGAGTTGGGCTTACATAGTGCGGGTGATTTCTTTTTCTTTTTCTTTTTTGCATACTGAGGCCTGTTATCCTGAAGTACAACATTATTGGGCTCATCATTTAAAGCTGCAACTTCGTGTTTGCGAATCAATCTAGTCTCTGACTCCAGTTTGTTCAGTTATGTTTATCTTTATTCAAAACTCATGTTGGCTTAATCGTCGAAACACAAATTTACCATCCTCGCATTCAGTTGCCTTTGAATCACATATTGTTTGTATTCATTTGCCCATGTCTCATGACATTTGTTCCTTTCATTTTTGCTACTCATTATGGTTTATTTTTGCAAATAGTTATTCTTCCAGGCATGTGTTGGTTCATGAATGAAAAACCATGGTCTCAATGAACATCCACCGTATTGTTGGGATAATCTGCTGTAAGCCTGTAACTAAGTTCTATTCGCAACAGTTTGGAGTACTGCCTACTGTGTACATATTTGGGGAAAAATTTATTGCAAAAACAATTTCATATTTACAGCTAATGCCAAACATGCTGTGAAGTCTGCAATTTAGCTCAGTTGCATCACTTGCTACCTGTAACAAGTGAACCAGGACATCAGCTTATTTTTACAATAGTACTGTGATGCATGAGTTGTAGTAGTATGAGTATCACTCGATGCATTCTTTTGATATTCATTTCCTTCTATACATCACTTTCCGAACCTGCTTCGTTGGTCTAATCCGTATTGATTATATTTCTGGTCTTTCTCATCACGTTTGTATTTCTATCTTACTTGCTATGGATTCTTTTGTTTATTCTGCTATGATTATGTTATTCATTTAGCGGGGATGACCTGTCATTCACCTCGAACAGGATTTGCCTGCTATGGGCGTAGGTACGTGGAATAATCCAACTATAGATCGCTGAGACATTCCTGGTTTTGTCCTGGCATGTGATGCTTATTGCTTTCAAAGCATGCCTTTTTATCCTTACAAGCAATGTTGATTGGCATTGCTGAGCTAATCAGCTTGCTAACCATGTGTTACACAACCAAAACCAGTAATCAAGGCCTATCCTGTGTCGTGACGCCCTGCAGTTTTTCTATTGCCATGTGTGCCAAAACTGAAACGACCAACATGTATAAAATTGTTTGTATTGCCTCTTTTGAGTGTTTAGGTAGATGGATTTCGATTAGTGCCTGGAGATAATATTTGATTCTTCATGACTTAAAACTATTATTTCCTGCGATAGGAAGTCGCACACTTGGGTTAGACAAACCTTGAGATAAAACTTGGACTTTGCAACTAACAGTTTATGAAATTCTTATGCATGAAGAAAGTGCGATTGTATAAGTTTTTTTTTTGCGAATGAAGAGATTTCATTAAAATATAAAAGGTAAAGACTCTTAAAGATGAGCAAAAAACGAAAAACAAATCTAAGTCTTTTCCTCGTCTTCAACAACGTTTCTCCGATCGATGAAGCCAAAAAGCAATAACCGAATCGAAGCCGAATCCTCTTCAACCACCTATAAGAGACACCAAACTTTGTTGAAACCGTAAAATCCACCGTCTTCGAACTTATTATGAAGACGGATTTAATTCGATGAACGAGAATCGACAAAATCTCCATTGGTAGGATGAAAGGAAAATCTCATCTCACTAACCCTTCATCGTGGCCGGATCGAACCACGATAAAACGGGGAAGGGGTTGGAGAAGTTTATTCCACAACAGCAACATCGTCTCCGCCTCGTCGTTACCGTCAAGACACACAAGTCTCCATGTCGTCTTGGTATGAAGATTACCGACGTCGTGGTCGTTTTTTTGTTGTTATGACCCTCGCTAGAGCCGCCATGAATCCAATAACGCTCAACCTCCTCAAAGAAGAGAATGGAACACACAAATCCCAACACCAAAAAATTTGGCATGTGTAGACCTAAAATCCTAAACAAAGACTCAAACTAATACTACTACTAGGAAGGGGGGGGGGGGGTCTCTCTCTAGCCACGGGAGATCGCCGGGGGCGAGGAGATAGCGGCTGCGGCGGTGTGCCCTAGGGCTGGAGGTGGCGGCGTGACTTAGTGCGGCTTCTCTTGGATTGTATAAGCTGATGTAAAAGGTTCCTGCACCACTTCAACAGAAGTCTTATCCCCGACTCCCGAGTAGCCATTTGATGAATAAACCCAAAGAGACTGTTAGATGAGTTTATTGTTCTTTCCACGGCATTAGCTGAGATCCAATTATCTGACGGGATAGACCAAATATTTTGGAGACGAACTGCCAATGGAAAATATCCTGCAGCTTTAGTGTGTTATTCTTAGGGGTTCTCGAACAATTATTCCAGCGGACAAGCTGTGGAAAGCAAAAACAGAACCTTTATGCAGGTTCTTTGCCTGACTGGCCATGCATGACCGTGTTCTGACGGCAGAAAGTCTGATTAAGAAGAATTGGCCTTGTAACTGCTTTCTGCTTTATGCTACTGCGAAGAAGAAACAACTTCGCACCTATTAACGCAGTGTAATTTCACAGAAGCAGCAGGGAAAAGCGAGTCGATGAATTGAAAACCCCAGAGAAAGCAACATAGGATACATTGGCTTGACCACACCTCTTTTGTTAACCTTTTGATTCTCATGTACTTCTCACTCAATTAGACTATACAATTAGGCTGTAATTTTCTCCTTCTTAATTAATAGCAAAGCTCATCCCTATTATTTTTTTAAAAAAATAAAAAAAAAACAAAGAGAAGGACAGTTCAAATCACATGATGTGCAGTGCAGCCTTGCTGGTGTGCAAGTTCTGTTCATGTTCACGGGGATGTTCATGAGATATACCTCTGAAGAAGCATAAACCGAATCAGGTATGGCTGGATCCGTACATAATTTCATCGTTAATTTACTGTTCGCAAATAGCAATCTCTGGCCTCAGATGTGCTGCGAGTCAGGTAACCCATAACGAACCATGGCAAGTGTGCCACTATCTGCTCCGCTTAGGCATCAGGAATTGGCACTATAACATGCTCTGGTGGTGATCTATCAGTCCTTTTGTTGATGAGCCTTTCTCGCCTTCCGTCAAGTGGATAGGACAACTAAGTACTCTGTGCTCTGCATCGCGTAACCAGAAAACCAGAACCCATAATGATCTCCCTCTTTTTTTAATCCTTATGTTAACAAAAAAAAGATATCTAGTTCCTCAGCTTCAGCCTTATCTTGTAGCAAATGGTGCAGATCGTGTTTCACGCCTGAACCGTCAGCATTTTCCAGGAAGCATCAGCTGCACACCATCCTAAAACTGACAGTATCTCCATCTCCTTCCCCTCTTAATTGCAAATCTTGATCAAGCTTAACAAGTAAAAAAAAGTTATTCTTGGTAACTCTAACTCTACTAAGGACCATGATGCTTGCAGATCACCCTGCTTTGCATGCATATTACACATTTCTGGGTGATGAATAGTACTGCCGTATTTGGTTAAGCTGAGTCACCGATTCTCCGTTGGCACATGGATCTGTGTGCAGCTGGTCACCAAGAGGGCCAATTTGATGTACCCTGCAGCCTTTTGGCTGCTGCCATCACGCCATGCTCCCCATTTGCCATCCACGGATCACAATTAGCTTAGCCCTAAATATACTCTCATAATGAGGTGTTCATATGGTGTCTGTCAGCTAGGGCTGCGTGCAAACATGACAACTGCAGGCAACTTGGCTTGGTTAAACCCGCAAGGCGGCAAATTGCCAAGCTGAACTTGCAAGCAATGCAGTTGTCCTCGCACAGGCAGCAAGCCTGGCGTAATCAGCATATATCTCTTTTGTCAAATTAATGAATACCGTTTAAGCTGTAGGTTTATTTTTATCTGGTGGATATCAGGCCCCGTTCGTTTCCACCCTCTAAAATTTAGATACTGTCACATCAAAGAGAATCTTACTATTTAGTAATAATTTTATTAATTTAATAACAAAACCTATGTCGCGACCCCCCTCTAATTTGCGAGACGAATCTAATGATCCTAATTAATCTATGTTTTGCTACAGTGATGCTACAGTAAACATCTTCTAATAACACTATAATTATCCTCGTTGGATTCGTCTCGTGAATTAGATAGGGGGTCTGCAATTAGTTTCGAGATTAGACTTTATTTAGTACTCCAAAATGATAAAATTTTCTTTGATTTGACCCTCTAAAAATTAGATAGGGGAAACGAACAGGCCCTCAGTATCATTCATTCATTTGAATATCAATATCGTTGCTACTGACAACGATAACAAAAAAAGAACAGAGTTGTATTACAGTTAAAATTTCGTTTAGTGAGGATTGAACGGTACAAGTACAACACACACGCATCTGGAATTTTTTTTTGCGAACTTCAGGAGTATTAGAAAACCTAGCGCCTACATGCTCCAATAGATTTTTTTGCCATCTCAAGGATCTGTTGCAGCCACTTGGATGAGCAGGGTGATAGATAAGCTTGTGTGTAAGGGTTACAAACAATAGGGCTGATCACAACCATTTTGTTTCTTACTATCCTTTGGTTGTTGGTCCATTTAGTTTCTTAATATCCTTTGCTTTTGGTTGGTTATTACACTAGCCACTTTGTTTCTTACTATCCTTTGTTTTTGTTGGTTGTTACAACTCCTATCTTTACCTATATAAAGGGATCAATGTAGCAGCCATTAAGCACTGCAAATTCATTCACAACTCTAAGTTTTCAGCCTGTGTTCTAGTTCTTAGTTCCAACAATTGGTACCAGAGCAAGGTGTGAGTTTTGGTGAGGATGTCTACCTCGTCCACTCGCCGGAGAGCCGCTGTCGCTGCTGCTACTACCGCCGACGCTGAGGCTCGTGAGGCACGCATCGCTGCAGCCGAGCGAACGGCACAGCACGCGGCTGAAGCTGCGCGTGCCGCAGTTGCTGCAGCCGAGGCTGCCGCCGCTGCCGCTGCTGCCCTGCGCCGAGAGGAGGACGATGAGGAGGTGGTGGACGCACCGCGAGACCTTCACAGGAACCGTCGGGCGTCTCCCTCCCCTGTCCGCCGCCGCGGCCGACGTGTTCGTCGTGGCGACTCACCGGTCGTCCGGCGCGTCATCAAGGAGTCCGGCGGGAGCACGCCATGCCCATGCTCACCAAGACGAACTACAACGACCGGAGCTTATTGATGAAAGTGAAATTGCAGGCACGTCGGCTGTGGGACGCCATCGCCTACGGGGATGTTGAGTTCCACGAGGATCGGCCGGCGCTCGACGCACTCCTGGCCTCTCGTCCCACCGGAGATGGTCTCCTCTCTCGCGGACAAGCCCTCCGCCAAGGATGCACGGGACTCCATCGCCGTGTCGCGCATCGGCGTCGACCACGCGCGGAGGGCCACTCCGCAAAGGCTACGTCGGGAGTGGGACCGCCTCGGCTTCAAGCCCGGGAAGACATCGACGACTTCGCGCTCCGCCTCAACGGCCTGGTGCAGCAGCTAGCAAGGCACGGCGATGGCGACATCAACGAGCGGAAGGCGGTCGAGAAGCTTCTCCGCGTCGTCCCCTCCAGGTACACACAAATCGCTTTGTCGATAGAGACCCTCTTGGATCTCTCGACCCTGTCGATTGAGGACGCGGCGGGCCGGCTCAAGGCCGTCGACGGTCGGGACGAGGCGCCCTCCGCCGACCCCGTCTCCATAGGTGGCAAGCTGCTCTACACCGAGGAGCGGTGGCTCGCACGCCGGAAGGAAAGCCGGCGAGGCGGAACTCCGGTCAAGGACCAATGCCGACGGCCCCGTAGGAAGGACAAGTCCGGCGGTGGTAGTTCCGCTAGGCAGGCTGGCGGTGGTGATGGCGGCTGTGGTACTGGTCGCGGCGGAGAACGCAAGGCGACCCGTGATGACCGGTGCCTCAATTACGGCCGCCGCGGGCACTGGGCCAAGGACTGCAGGCAGCCCAAGCGCGGTGCCGCTCATCCGGCCCAAGCGGATGATGATCATGAACCATCATCGTTTCGGCCCACGTGAGCCCGAGTTTCAGCCCACGCGGGAGGGTTTTGATGCAACCCTAGCCTCCCCTGCCTCCGGCTCCACGTCGCCACCCGCTCCATCCGGCTCCGCGCTGCTCCACCTCGACGAGCCGCATGCACGCGTCTACCTCGGCACCGACTCGGGTGGTGACAAGCTTGAAGGATGGTACCTCGATAGCGGCGCCACCCACCACATGACCGGCCGCCTCGAGCACTTCTCCGACCTAGACCGCAGCATTCGAGGCTCCGTCAAGTTCGACGATGAGTCCGCGGTCGAGATCTGCGGCGTGGGCTCCGTTCCGTTCGAGGCCAAAACCGGTGAGCACAAGCTGCTCCATGGAGTCTACTACATCCCGGCCCTGCGGAACTCCATCATCGGCCTCGGCCGGCTCGACAAAGGTGGCGCAAAGGTGGTGATCGACCAAGGGGTGCTCCGAATATGGGACTCGCGGAGCCGTCTCCTCGTCAAGGTCAACCGGGGCAGCGGCATGCTCTACATCCTCCGCATGAGGGTCACCCGACCGGTCCGCCTCGCCGCTCGACGCAATGATGATGCCCGGCGCCGGCATGAGCGGTACGGCCACCTCCACTTCGACGCACTAGGCAAGCTCGGGCGTGAGGAAATGGTACGAGGGATGCCGCGGATCGACCACGTCGAGCAGCTCTGCGACACCTGCGTGATGACCAAGCTCAAGCGGCGTCCTTTTCCCCGTGAGGCCAAATACCGCGCGGAAAAGCCATTAGAGCTCGTTCACGGTGATCTCTGCGGCCCCATCACACCGGCAACACCCGGAGGACGGCGCTTCTTCCTGCTGCTTGTGGATGATGCCTCACGGTACATGTGGGTCGTCCTTCTCCCGACGAAGGCGGCTGCCGCAGACGCTATCAAGCATGTACAAGCAACAACGAGAGAAGGAGTGCGGCCACAAGCTCCGAGTATTGCGCACCGACAATGGCGGTGAGTTCACTGTGACCGAGTTTGTTGCTTATTGCATGGAAGAAGGGATCCAGCGGCACTACTCCGCGCCGTACTCGCCGCAGCGAGAACGGCGTCGTCGAGCGCCGCAACCAAACCGTGGTCGCCACCGCCCGTGCCTCGCTCAAGCAACGCGGCATGCCGGCGGAGTTCGGGGTGAGGCCGTGATGACCGCGGTACATTTGTTGAACCGGTCACCGACCAAGGGCCTAGAGGGCAAAACCCCATACGAGGCCCGGCATGGGCGTACGCCGGCGGTCGGACACCTGCGAACGTTCGGCTGCACGGCGTACGTGAAGGAGCTCAACCGCGTCGGCAAGGCCGGAGGACCGGAGCACGCCGGCGTCTTCATCGGCTACGCCGAGGGTGCCAAGGCCTACCGCATCCTTGACCCGGTGACCCGACGCGTGCGCACATCGCGCGACGTCGTGTTCGATGAAGGGCGTGGCCGGGACCGGACCAACGACACCGGCCGCGGCTCGACGACGACAACAAGCGACTTCACCGTCGAGTACTTGCAGCTTGCGGGAGCCGGGGAGCTGGCGGACACTCATCGTCATCAAGCTCGCATGCGCCGTCGACACCGACCATGAGCCGGGGCACCGCTCGGGCTCAACATCGTGCTCTACCACGCCACCGGCCACACCGACAGCTGATCCGAGTACCTGGTGGCATGCGCGCTCCCGTCCTAGCGACGCCATTGGAGAATGATGAGGACCGCATCGACGTTGCGCACAATGACACTCCTCTGCGCTACCGCACCATGAGCGACATCCTCGACGAGCAGCCGGCACCCGGGTTCGTGCAGCGGAACATCGACGCCGAGCTACACCTGACGCACACCGGCGAGCCTTGCTCGTTCGCGGAAGCTAAAGGTGAAGCGGCCTGGCGCGCGGCAATGCAACAGGAGATGGACTCCATCGAGCGAGAACCGCACGTGGGAACTTGTCGACCTGCCGGCGGCCATCGCCCAATCACTCGAAATGGGTGTTCAAGCTCAAGAAGAATGAGGCAGGGGAGGTGGTCAAGCACAAGGCACGGCTTGTCGCACGCGGTTTCGTCCGAGCAAGAAGGGATCGACTACGACGACGCGTTCGCGCCCGTGGCCCGCATCGAGTCCATCCGCATCCTCCTCGCCCTTGCTGCCCAGGAGGGGTGGCACGTCCACCACATGGACGTCAAGTCGGCGTTCCTCAACGGTGACCTGAAGGAGGAGGTGTACGTGCGACGACCACCCGAATTTGTCATTGCCGGCCAAGAGAACAAGGTTCCGCGGCTGCGCAAGGCACTCTACGGTCTACGACAAGCCCCGCGCGCATGGAACGCTAAGCTGGACAGCACCCTCAAGGAGATGGGCTTCCAGCAGAGCACACACGAGGCGGCGGTATACCGGCGTGGCCACGGCTACTCCGTTCTACCGGTGGGCGTCTACGTCGATGACCTCGTCATCACCGGCACCAAGGAAGAAGAAGTGAAGGCATTCAAAGCGCAAATGAGGGCCACCTTCCGGATGAGTGACCTCGGCCTTCTCACCTTCTACCTTGGCATCGAGGTTTGGCAGGACAACGCCGGCATCTCGCTTCGCCAAGCTCGCTACGCCAAGCACATTGTCGAGTTAGGCGGCTTGTCGGGATGAAATCCGGCCCACACTCCAATGGAGGAGCGGCTCAAGCTGAGTCGTTATAGTGAGGCGAGAGGAAGTGGACCCGACACGGTATCGACGCATCGTCGGCAGCTTGCGGTACTTGGTTCACACCCGGCCGGACTTGGCGTTTGCCGTCGGGTACGTGAGCCGGTTCATGGAACGGCCAACAACCGAGCACCAGCAAGCTGTCAAGCGTATCCTGCGCTACATTGCGGGCACTTACGACTACGGTCTACAGTACTCGAAGAACCCGGTGCTGCACACTTCATCGGATCTGCGACGGTGACCTCGCCGGCGACATCGACACGAGCAAGAGCACGAGCGGCACGCTGTTCTTCCTCGGAAATTGTCCTGTCAGCTGGCAATCACTCAAGCAACGAGTGGTGGCGCTCTCAAGCTGTGAAGCGAGTACATCGCCGCCACCTCGGCCGCCACACAAGCACTGCGGCTAGCTCGGCTATTGGGCGAATTACTCGGCAAGAGGCCCAAAGCGGTCGAGCTTAGGATAGATAGCAAATCTGCCCTCGCACCGGCCAAGAACCCTGTCTTCCATGAGAGAAGCAAGCACATCCGCATCAAGTACCACTTCATCGGGAGCTGCTTGGAAGAGGGGAGCGTCAAGGCCAACTACATCAATACCGTGGACCAGCTTGCTGACATCCTCACCAAGTCCCTCGGACGAGTGAAATTTCTTGAACCGAGAACTCGCATCGGTCCGGTTCACCACAAGTCGGAGACAACACACAAGGTTTAGGGGAGATTGATAGATAAGCTTGTGTGTGAGGGTTACAAACAATAGGGCTGACCACAACCATTTTGTTTCTTACTATCCTTTGGTTGTTGGTCCATTTAGTTTCTTAGTATCCTTTGCTTTTGGTTGGTTATTACACTAGCCACTTTGTTTCTTACTATCCTTTGTTTTTGTTGGTTGTTACAACTCCTATCTTCACCTATATAAAGGGACCAATGCAGCAGTCATTAAGCACTGCAAATTCATTCACAACTCTAAGTTTTCAGCCTGTGTTCTAGTTCTTAGTTCCAACACAGGGTGGACCGGTGGAATCCTGATCAATTGCCTTGATGGCGCAGCATAGTCAAGCTAAGCTGAAGTTGTCCCCGGGTATCAAGTGGATGCCGTTGCCACACTCTCCCAGAAAAAGGGGTAATGCAAGTTGCCATTGGAAGTACAATTATGCTGCTTATCTTAGCATATACTGTAGTATATTACACTGCGATTTGGAGTAAATGATATGCTACGTACAGTGCAATCATGCTTTAGGTGCACATGTATGCTGGGAGATGCCTCGTGGCCTGTCTATTCATCACCTTATGGCCACCTTAAGTTTGTCGTATATACGTGTTCCTGCCCAGCATCCAATTTTGCATCCGGCCATCCAGGAAACGAGGCTATAATGGTTTCTTTTGCACTGAGGATAGTTTTGATCAATCCAAAATGGTGATTAAAGGAGGATATATCTCCCTCTTGCATTCTTTTCATGCCTACTAATTGTTTCTTTTGCTTCCCTCATTCATCAGCAATGTGATTATGTAACAATATTAAACACTATGTGTGGACATTCCGAGAATATTTGAGAAAGAAGGTTTAAATTTAAGTATAGCAATGCGTGCACTTTTTTTCTTCTTAAAAATATCACACATAACCTAGGGTTATTACTTACCAGGTACTTAGATATAGAGTTTCATTTATAATTGTTACAAAATAATAGGTTTTAGTGCCATAGATTTTCAGCCGGGTTACCAAGGCTGGTTTTGGACTTTGGCAATGAGTCCTAGTTTTTCCCCAACAATATTGATTAGTCTCAGTTTGATGTTTACAAAAAATATATTATATGAGGATAATTGTACAAAGAAAATAGATGCACGCGACCGAAGTCTGATTCATGTACAATCCACAGGCAACCTGCTGAACCATGACTGATCTCTAGTCCTACTGTAACTGTAAGTCCTGCTATGCTTTGACGAAAGGGTAAAACTGTTGAACCTTTGCAGTCAGAGAATAATTAGAAAGGGATAAGTTTATTTTACTCTCCTGAAACACTTTGTCCAATTTACTTTTTGAACAAAATATTGACTCAATTTACTCCCTCAAATAATTCAAGAAGGTGGTGCAATCTACTCTCTTATGCAATTTCATCTTACTATTTTTCTTTGTGCCTGAATTTGAAGCTAATTTTTTTGTATATACATATATTTCATTAATATGTTGTATATAATTTTGGAACTATATAGTCAAAATAATATTAGATGATATTAAACTATAAATTTGTGCATAACGGGTAGATTGCACTGACCTAAATTGTTTGATGTAAATTGAATCAAGATTTTGTTTGAGAAGTAATTTGAACAAATGAATTGTTCATGTGAGTAAAATAGTCTTTTCCCAACTGAAAATGGATTCGTACGCATATAACAATTATTGGCACAAACATGTTAGCAATCTACTACCTCCGTCCCATTATGTTTGGCATTATAGGAGTGGACACACGGATTAAGAAAAGTTAGTAAAAGTAGGTGCGTAGAAAACGAGAAGGAGAGAGATAGAGATAGAGATGTGTTGGGAAAAGAAAAATATGTCTCGGAAAGTGAGAATGCCAAACATTTTGAGAAAATTAGATGGTCTTAGAATGCCAAACGTTGCGGGACGGAGAGAGTATTTCCGATTTTACCTAGTTAGGTTAATGGACCACAAAAAGAAATGTTTCCTGTGACATTACAAATTGCTGCACGGGTGCCCGCCGATACCATATTCCGCCATTACATGTGCACCGGACCACCAACATTGTACCAGAAAATCCTGGCCATGTGAGCATGGATCCAAGTCCGATCCGAACACTATTTTATCTCCGTAAGATCGTCGTCTCTCGGGAAGACGACAAGACTCAGGCGGCCTGCCTGCGTCCCTCCCAGCACAGCGCCAAAAGGCAGCAATGGTTGGCACTGAAATGCAAAGCTTAGCAAAAGCCCAACGTCAGGCGGACTGGAATTATCAAAGGAAACGTCAGGCGGACTGGTTGCTGGTTGATGTGTTGGGGATACGGCTCCAGACAGCGAATCCCCGGCAGCACCAAGCCGCCAATTTCCTGGAGGACATGACCAACTGCAGGTTCCTTGGACTGTACACGAAAGGCTTCAAAATTGTACTAGTATTATATATTGGTTGCTTCTCTTGGGATTCGTCGTCTGGTGACGTTGCGAGTGTGTTTAAACTGAGTGTAGTAACCATGCAATAAACTATTTTTTGGAAAAAAAGGTGTATAAACTAATATAAAGCTCTTCTGATTTATTCTGAAAAAAATGCTGCTCGGTAATCATATTAAGTCGTTGTTCAGAGATCTACACAAGATGAAATGCAGCGAGATTGGGAAGTTCTGAATGATTTGTCCCTTTCACTGCATACTAATTGTTGATGCTTGCTTAGTATGCACCACTGGTCTTTCAGATTGGACGTACCGAACATAGCAACTTGAACTAGAAAAGGGTTAATTATCACCGAATCAGCATATGCTGGTGTAGCCAGAAAAACAACACACACGTCCTGATCTTTCCCTTTCGTAGAAGTCAGTTGTAACTTTCAGTGACAGATCCACTCTATGTTTTAATTCTTCGGGAACCAATCCCACAAAACTCACCAGAAAATCTCTCCTAATTAAATTAAATGCCGCAATGTCTTAAAACAAATCTCTTGCAAAACAATACTACTTTCAACAGGATCTTCTGTTGGGACCAACTCGATCGACAGGCGCAACTATCATCGTGGACCGGTCAGAGCTCTGTTCTCCTGAGCGCTCTAGAGTTTACGCACAAGTGTTGCCCAAAGCGGGACAATCAAAGATAAACAGCAATCAAAGATGAACAAGCACAAAACCCAACTGTGGGAAGAGGAAAAGAATAAAAAAAAATTCCTCAATCATGCATTCGCGCCGAGATTTGGCAGAGAGCCGACGCGTCGTACGTACGTGCCCAATGCCGCCGGCACACGGTAGAGTTGGGTCAAAGTGTTAACTGGTTGCTCGTGCGTCGCCTCCAAGATTCTCGCGGATATTGCGGCTACAGACTCGGTCGTAACGTCGTGCCTGCGGCCTGCCTCCTTGGTTCCCACTGCCATGGAGTTAACCGAATTAACTGTTAAGAGCAAACAAAATTGCCCTTCACTAATTGCTAGGGGTGAAAATGACACGGGAAAAATATCCATCTGTCCGAGATTCGAAGATCGAAAAATTAAATATGACTAAATAAGGGATGTAATCAATTGACATCTAATATCATCCGTATCTGAGTCCGAGTCTGAAAAAACAAACGGGATAGGGTATGAGACGAGTAATATTTGTCCGAAATCTGAAATTGTTATAATTTATTTAAATTTACATGATTATAAATAAAAAATATGATCAAAATATCTATATTGAATGTAAATAGTCATTAAAAAATTTAATAGTATCTGCCTCCGATTCTAGTTTCCTTTTAACTACATTCTACGTTGTAATTTTTAATTAGTGATGAGTATCTCTAGTTTCCTTTTAACTACACTTCTATGTTGTAATTTTTATCCTTGTGAATATTATAATAGTATTCGCCTCCGACTCTGAATGTGAAACAAGAATGGGTTAGGATTGAGATCAGTAAATAGTTATCTGGCACTATCTGCTCTGACTTCGAATCCGAGAAAAAATTTACAGAACAAGAGATACGGAATGAGTTATATTTATCCGTATTCAATCCGTTTTCATCCCTTGATTGCCCGTAACGTTTTGGCTGTCTGACCGAGTCACCCTCCACACGTAGGTCCTCAGCCGTTGTCGTTGCCTCGCTTGCTGGTGAGGCGGGGATAATACCCTCACTCCCCCACTCAACCTAAGGGTTGAATTTTTGCAATAATAAACTATGTTTTCCGACGGTGATAAATAATTTACGATCTTAACAATCTCGGCCTCCATTGTTATGTGTGAGTGTGTGACCCACATACACACGCACACCACACTCATCAATACGCACATGGCAAGCCTCGGTCATACGATTTTCAAGGTTTCCCTTTCCACATTTTGTGATCGAATCCATTGTTTGTTCTTCTGTGGGTCTTCTCGAGCTGGGCATGAGTTGACATAACCTGGTCGTGGATCCGACAAGAGCTCGCCGAGAAATTCTTGGGCTTTGTCCTGATGCGTGGTGACGTCCATTCCTTTTTACCCTTGCAAGCAATGTTGATTGGCATCGCTGAGCTAACTACGATGGCACCATACGTGAATGCATGTGTTAAACACCATGAATGAACCAGTAATCAACACCTGGCGCTACCCAAAGCGCCGCCCAACGGTTATTCTACTTGCCATGTGCCACAATGAAATGGGCTCGTGCAGATACAAACCCTCTGATCTTGCCCTAAAAAAACAAACCCTCTGATCGATCTTTTTTGTTCCGTGCTTTGTTGGTTGCTATGGATTGTGGTCTGTGCCTTGTGCTAATTTTTTGAGCCATCGCATCGGGAAAGACTTCTCTTAAAAACAAAATACTAGCAAAAAGAAGTTGTCACAAGGCTGAGAAAGAGATTGTTCTGCAACCAAGTACACTGACTAGCAAATACTACCCAATTACAATATGTACTGTAAGAATTTTTGACTTTTTAGAGTTGAGTTTGACCGTTCGTCTTATTTAAAAAACTATAAAAATATTTATTATCTTTTTATCTTTTGCTTTATTGTTAGATATATTTTAAATATAATATATTTGTTTTATATTTTTATAAAAAAATTGAACAAGACAAGCTGTTAAAAATAATTCTAGAAAGCCAATAAATACTACTTAGTAATAGTATACTGCATAGGCTCCATGGTAAGAACAAAATCTGCATATCTGGGCTTTGATCCGCCTGCTGCTTTGTCAGATGAGTAAAAGCCCAAAATAAAGAGTGACGATGGGAAGTTTAC
>JAUNZO010001849.1:0-16354 GCA_031894775.1 Chloris gayana | reverse complement strand
GGGTGTGTTCGTTTCCAGGTATATAATTTTTAGAGGGGTTAAATCAAAGAGAATTTTATCATTTTGGAGTATTAAATAAAGTTTAATCTCGAAACTAATTGCAGACTCCCTATCTAATTCACGAGACGAATCCAACGAGGGTAATTATGGTGTTATTAGAAGATGTTTACTGTAGCATCACTATAGCAAAACATAGATTAATTAGGATCATTAGATTCGTCTCGTAAATTAGAGGGGGTCGTGACATAGGTTTTGTCATTAAATTAATAAAAGTACTACTTAAATAGTAAGATTCTCTTTGATGTGATGGATATAATTTTTAGAGGGCAGGAAACGAACAGGGCCTTATTTGTCAGCCAAAGCATCTGATCTCCTGCCACTCCATCGATTATGTTAGTAAACCCAAGGCAACCACTAATCCGCGCAAGTGGGGGCTCGATGGGCTCAACGAATAAATTTGTCTCATATTGAAATTTTACCTGCATGATTGAGGTCGCATGGCAAGATCCAAATCTTTTCGAGGCCAATGGGCTTGAAATCGGGTTATCTGACTGACTGAAAGCTTAGGCTGGGATTTTCTGCAGTTAGGTTATGTCAACGGTCTCTTTCAAACTCCCATCACTGAATGTGATGTTGTTCCCTGGAATTAGCTGCTGCGCACCGGCCAATAAAAAGTCCGGTGGAAGGTGGTGCGCAACATAATTTTCCTGCAGAAAAGTAGTGTGAGATTGCAGTGTCGAAACTCGGAGCGATGGAAGGATGAATTGCTGGTTTGGTTGTCGTGGAGGGGCAAAAAAAGGAAATTGGTATCATACCGACTGGGATCCCTGGTCAAAGAAAGACTTCATAGGCAGAGACCAGCGAGGTTCCGATCCAGTCAGGTGTTTGCGCGTACTCATGAGGTTGGCAACGTCCTTCGTTTAGGCCATGAGCTGAAAATCAATCAGAACACTTGGAGAACGGCGCCAGGGTGTTTCAGACGTGTAGCTGGTTTTTTCCCCTTAGTCAAGGGTCTAGAAGCCGTATTTCTCGCAATTCGGTAGCACGTCTCCATGCTGAAATATCTTGTTTGAAATCCGAAGACTGCGTCGACCTGAAACCCTTTCAGGTTTGTAGCCAATGGCTGTTGTCCTGATAAATTCGTAACTGCGAACCTCAAATATACGTGTGCTGCTGTTTGTTCGTAGTCTGGACTTTGGAGGGCTGCGTTATGCTTGTTTCTGTTTTGGGTTTTCGTCTGAGATTATCTTAATCTGCTGCAGTAACGTGTTTAGTGAGGGGAAAGGGTATTCTGATATATAGGGTGGTGATCTCATGAACGGTTCTACAAACCGACAAGGCATTGATCTATGCAGCAGAGTGTTACGTATAGATTTCCATAGTCCGGACAGATCCCAAACGGCCGTCGTCATAATACATTCACAGAAATCAGTATTAAGATAATATAAAATACCTCAGGAATTAGAGGTGATTTTTTTTGCAAATAATTATCCATGCACCACTAATATGTACTTATAGAAAGGAAAAGACAGTGACTGTTTATTCTCGATTGCACACATAATTCTTGGGATTTAGGGCTCCGGGTAATATTTCCATCAAATACACCGAAGGAGTTTTCTTTTCTGACTTAACTGAATAAAAAGAACGGAAGTACATTGGACAGGACTTTTGCATTGTACTAGTGCCTGTGGCTCTACAATTTTTTTTTCCTGCCATTCATTAAGTGGGAGAAGAAAGAAATAACCTAGAGTTACAGAATCTAAGCAAGGCTGGTCAGCAATACAGCCAGGGGAAAGAAGGAAGAAACAGAAACCAAAAGAAAACAGGCTACTCATTAGCTACGGACCGGGGTCATGACCCGATTAAGTAGTCTAATCTCATCAATGGTAATGGAGGCTACTTGCTGAAAGGACATTTCCTTGTGCTGGAAAATACGTCGGTTTCTTTCCTTCCATATTTGCCACAAAAAAGATATCAAAATACCAGCACTCTTCTTTTATTGCCGACGGGAGCCACGAGCAGTGATAGCATCAAGCGAATTAGAGACACCAGAAGATATCACCGGTCGTTATTGTGTTGGTAATTGCAGCATTGCTGCCACTCTATCCCAAGTAGCCTCCGTAAAGTTGCATTGTGTGAGAAGATGATCAGCTGTTTCTGGTTGACAGTAACACAAAGGACAATGTAGATTACACGGCCACTTCTTTTTGCTCAGATTGTCGGCTGTTAGAGTTTTACCTTGAACAGCCAGCCATGCAAAAAATCTGCACTTGGGTTCAGAGGTAGCCTGCCAGATCATTGGCGCATTGAACATTGGATGTGCACCACAGAATTGAACTTCATAAGCTGACGCCACTGTAAATTCCCCTGTAGGTGTCCATCTCCACGTGATTCGGTCTTGTTGGTCATTAAGTGTTATATCCTTGATAGCAGTGAACAAAAGGACGAACTCATCCAACAGAGTTTCATTGTCTATGGATCCCAAGTTTCTAATCCAGTTGAAATTTGAGAGCTCTTTGGCCACTGTTCTAAATTTGAATCTGGCCTCGTTTGTAGAGATTGGGTGTAAGATGTTGTGGAGCCATCCCATATAACCATCGAGCTTCCCAAAAAGGTGTGTCTTCGCCATTGCCCAAAGTGACATTAATGGAGCAGAAGAATAATTGTCGATCCACTTTATCTTGATGCTTTAATAGTGTTTGCCAAGGTCGTTTACGTTGGTCCCGGTTGTGCCACAACCCTCTAAGTCGAAGGACTCGACCATGTTTGTCCAAATCCTTGATGCCTAAGCCTCCCCATTTCTTTGGCCTCAAGCAGATTTGCCACTTGACTAAGCAATGCCCACCCTTAACTTTATCGGGATCATCACCACGCCACAAGAATCTTCTTCTGAACTTGTCAATTTGTTTGATAGCCCAGCCTGGTAGCTTAAATACAATCATGAAGTAAGTCGGCATGGCTGACAATACTGTCTTTACAAGAATCTCTCGACCTGAATAATATAGCAAACCCCTTTTCCAACCAGGTAATCTGTTGCCAATTTTTTGCACCATGGGTTGTATGGCCGTTCTAGACAGTTTCTTGAAATGTAAAGGCAGTCCTAGATAAGTGCATGGAAAGCTGGATATGCTAATGTTTGATCCCAAAAATTCTTCTAGTTGTAGATTCCGGCATTGAATGGGGAAGAACTCTGTTTTTCGAAGTTGGTAACTAGGCCCGTGGCATTCCCAAAAATGTCAAGGATGTGGTTAGTCACTAAAAAGTCCCTTTCGGAAGGTTTGATGAAGACCGCAGCATCGTCGGCATAAAGAGACATTATGATGTTGTCATGTTTCGGGTGTAATTTCTGCAATAGGCCTTGCTGTTGAGCCAACTGAAATAGTTTTTGCAGCGGTTCAATTGCTAGCAAAAATAACATTGGAGACAATGGGTCCCCCTGTTGAACACCTCTAGCATGTAAAATACGTTTGCCGGCTCCCCATTGAGCATGAAGCAAGAGGAAGCGAGTACACCACAACATTGAAATCCGGTTGCGCCATCCGTTACCGAAGCCTAGGTAAGCCATGACATCAAGCAAGTAGGGCCAATTAACGAGTATCAAACGCCTTAGAGATATCCAATTTGATGAAAATTGATGGGATTTTATTCTTGTGTAGATATTGCACTGCTTGCTGAACAAAGATAAAGTTGTCGTGAATGCACCTCCGTTTAATAAAGGCATTTTGATGCACTCGAAATAAGGGTATCTAACTCAGGTGCTAACCTGTTGGCCATAAGCTTGGACATTAATTTTGTAAAGGAATGCATTAAGCTAATAGGTCTGTAATCAGTGATGCTCCTGGGAGTTGCCTTCTTGGGAATCAAAACAACCAAAGCCTGATTTTTTTTTTAAAAAAGGAGACCACACCTAGGAGGAGCTAGGTGGTTTTTCATTAAGGAGAAGAAAACGACCAGAAATAGGCACCCAAATTCGAGGTTGTGGGGGCTCGAACACTGGGTGGCTAGGGGTGCATAACCACATCCTCCACCACCTAGCCAATCGGGACAAGTCAAGTTCCCAAAACCTGATTTAGGAAGTGTAAGTTCTGTTGGTTTAGATTGTAAAATTGATCCACTGCATTCATCAAGTCTTGCTTGATAATTTTCCAACACGTTGCAAAATAGAGGCCGGTGAAGCCATCCGGGCCAGGTGCCTTTTCTCTTGGTGTAGCTTGTATAACCTTCCTCACTTCATCTTCGATAAATGGGAGATCTAGATGTTGTAGTTGTTGAGGTTGCCGGTTGAGTTGGCTGAAGTTCAGCCGATGTGCTCTAGGTGTATGTGTTCCAAGATGACCCATATAGTGGTCGAAAATAACTTTGTGTTTATCCATTTGACTTGTTTTGATACCTTCTGTTGTCTTGAGGTTTTGAATAAAATTTTTCCTCTTCCTTCGTTAGCCATGAGTTGAAAATAGCGTGTATTGGCATCTCCTTTCCGGAGCAGGTCGGTCTAGATTTTTGTCTTGCACGAGACTTTTCAATGGCTGCTGTCGGTGTGTGAGCACACCTCCAAATGGGGGCCTGTCAAGGCTCCCTTCGAATAGGATCGGAGAAGGACGGATTTACTCTTGCTAGCGCGGAAGATTAAACGAGCGAAGAACACGGAGGATTTACCCGGGTTCGGGCCGCAAGTGATGCGTAATACCCTACGTCCTGCTTCGTGTATTAGTTGTTGTCTGTCTCTTACAAGAGAGTACCCCCTCCTTTTATAGAGCAAGGCGGGAAGTACTGCACAAGTACCGGAAGGGTACCGGACGTCCTGTGGGGGTCCGGTCCTTCCTCGGGAAGGCGCGACCGGATCCTGTCGGGATCCGCCACGATCTTCTTTGCTTGGATTTAGGCTCCAAGCATCTTCTCTCCTATTGGTTCCGGGTGCTCCTAGCCCCGTAGCAGCGTGGCTTCCCGAGATGCGGCGCATGGGGAAGGCGCGCGCACGTCTCGTCGGGCGGCTGCCGCCGCCGCGAGCACTCAAGTGCCGCATTAGCTCGCGGGTGGTTGGGGCGCCGAGGAAGCTGCCGGAAGCTTCCTCCCCGACGCTCCCGCGCCTCCGGCTTCGTGGGCTTCGTGGGCTTCGTGGACTTCGCACTCATCGCCTTCTTTCTCGGGCCGAAAGTGGCCCACGCGCGGTTAGGGGGACCCCCAATCCCCCTACACCGACAGGAGCCCCGGCCCCGATCAGCGACCCGCGGGCCGGAGCGAGGATTGGGGCCACTCGTCGGCGCCCGGCGTCGGTTGAGTTGCCTCGAGACGCGAGGTTTACGAGGAGCCGTGCCGATTGGGCTGCCGAGACGTGACGGTTCCGAGGCGGGGCGTCGCTTCGGTTCGCGAGCGGTGGGCCCACCTACATCCGGCGTTTAAGTACGGAGATTGGCGGCCGCCCGCGGCACGTCTCCCACTTCGCCTTCTCGCCTCCCCGTCTTCTTGGACTCTCACGCTCCTGCGCAGCTGTTCTTCTTCTTCCTCGGTGATCCGAGCCGCCCTTCCGCCGTCGCCGCTCCTAGCCCGCCGAGATGGCTCGTGGGAAGTCTCCCCGCCACGGCGGCTCGCGCACTCGCTCGCCGTCGGCGGATCCGTCGCTCCCGGTGCGGTTACCGCCCCCAAGCTTACGATGAAACAACTTCGCCATTCTGCCGGCGGACGGCGACAAGGGCGTCCGCATCGGAGGACCTCTACCGCCGTTGAGCGGGGAGTGGAGATCCTCCACTTCCCGTCCTTCGTCGTGGCCGGCGCCGTCCCCCGCTTTCTCCGACTTCTTCATGGAGGTGCTCCGGAGTACGGGATCCGGATGGCGCACCTCACGCCGAACGCGGTCGCGGCGCCGGCGGTGTTCGTCCATCCGTGCGAGGCGTTCGTGGGGGTGCATCCATGCTTCCCCATCTTCCGAGCGCTACTTCAAGGCGACGCCGACGAACGCTGCCGAGGTGATCGGTTCCGTGCGGTTGACAGCCGGAGCGGAAGCGGGTACATCGACTACACGCCGAACAACAAGGTGGAGGGCTGGAAGAAGGCCCGGTTCGTGGCCACGTACGAGAAGGATTTCCGCCGTCTCCGCGTCCCGCCGGGTCCGGCCGAGCACTTCGCGGTGCGGGACGCCGTGCCCAACCTTCCCGACGGCATGATGCCCGTGGTTGACCGGATAGCGGTGCTTGCCGCGGCCGGCTTGACCTCGCACGGGGTGGTGCGCGACTTCCTTTCGTGCAACATCGCGCCGCTCCGCCGGCGGTCGCGCCCTCGTGGTTGTACCGGGACTACAACTTCACCGGCCGCACTCGGACGGGGCGGGTTCGGACCTGCCCGCCGCCTCGAAGGAGTCCGCCTACTCCACGCCGACCGGGAAGAAGTGGCCCGCCTCATTCCGAGTACTCGGACCGCTCGGGTTCCTTGACACAATGCTGGCCCCCACTCCCGGCATCCGGGTGCCGGGACCACGCCTCCCTCTAACCCGGGTGCGACGGCCGCTCACGGGGCGTCCCCGAGCTCCGGGTGCCGGACTCGATGCTACAAGGCCGGGTTCGGTGCACGCGCGACAAGGGCAAGGAGAAGAGATCTCCGTCGCCGTCCTCCTCCGACTCCTCCGGGCCCGTACGCTTTCAACGGAAACGAACCCGGCAAGCTTCGCCGGCACCGGTGTCGGGAGGCGCTTCACGGGAGAAGCCCCCTGCGGCTGCGCTAGTGCAAGCGGCCGGGTGGACCCGCGACAGGTGCGTTGCCTTTCTCCTTGTTTTGCTTATGTTGTGAGCTTTGTCCGTCCGGCCGTGGCAATCGAAGATAAGAAAGCTGCTGCCACCGCACGCCGACGACTCGCGAACATGTCCCGATTTGTTTTGATCGTAGGAGTGTCCGGATCGAGCTGGACCCGGACTTGGTCCCTTTGAACCCCAAGGTCTCCGGCGCCTCTGCGCCGGATCCGGAGGCCGGTTCTGCTGCTGTTGAGGCCGCGAGCGATCCGAGTGGAGGCCGACGCGGAAGAGGCTGCGGGTACTGCCGAGGAGGAGGCCGCGAGTGCTCCCGCGAGAGGAGGCTGCGGGTGCCCCGAGGAGGAGGCCGCGGGTGCCCCTGCCGGCGAGGACCTTGACCGACCGTCGACTCCTCCGGCTGGTGACGTGCTTGGATGCGCCGGCGGCGGGGTGGCCGCTCTCTTGATCGGCGCCGCCGGCGCCCGCCATGGGCTTCCACTCCCCGGTCGGGTGCCGGCGCCGCCACTCCTATAGTCGTCGGAGGGAACGATTCCCCTCCACGCGCCGGGTCGGAGCCGGGAACGGCGGTTGGCGGAGAAGCTTCGTCGTGCGCTGCCGCCGAGAGAGGTCGTGGGCGCGCCGGACGTGGCCGGAGCGCGTCGCCGATGAGTCGATCGGGCGGCTCCGCACGCCATCGAATTGGCGATGTTCTTGGGGAGGTTACCCGGTCGCTCCTTGCTATGAAGGCGGCCGTGGAGGAGACGGATGCGTCCCTGGAGGACCGCGAGGCCGCGGTGGCCCAACGCGAGGCGGAGGTGGCGGACGCCGGAGGGCCCCGGAGACGGCGGTGAAGCTTGCCAAGCACGGCACCGGGGACGCATGGAGGAAGTCCGGCATGAGTTGGACACCGCCGCCGCCATCGGCGAGGGGGCCGACGAGAAGGCTGCGGGAGGCGGAGGCGAAACCGCGCCGCTATCGACCGCGAGGAGGAGAGCATCAATCGCCTTCGTGGCGTCTTGGCCCGGGAGCGGGCTGCCGAGCTCCGCGGGCGCGAAGTTGGAGGAGGCCGACGCCGCCATGGCGATTCGCGAGGACGCTTTGACGCGGCGCGAGTCGGCCGCGGTGGCTCTAGAGGCCGAGCCGAAAGAAGCGCGGCGAGGACCTTGCTCTCCGCGAGGCTGTCCCGGTAGGAAAGGATCACCAGCCGGGTGCCGGGAGCAGGTCGTCGAGGCGGCGGAGGCACGGCTCCGGCGCCTGCGCGATGCCGTGGACTCTCGGGAGGCGGAGTTGAAGCACCGCGAAGACGCGGTCGCCACCGGGAGGAACGAGTCCGGCTTCGTGAGGACGAGGTCGCCGTTCGGAAGGAGGCTACGGAGACGGAGGCGGCCCGCCTTGCCGAGGCCGAGCAGCGCGTCCGCGGCATCGGCCGGGGAGATGGCGCAGCGCGTGCGCGAGGAGACGCTCGCGGAGGCCGGAAGGCCTTCGATCGCGAGGTCAAGGCGGTGGAGAAAAGCCGGGACGACTACCGCCGGCGCGTTGAGCGATTGGAGGCCGGGTGAAGAAGGCCGGGTCGCGGCGCCTCTGCCGCTGCCGGTGGCGATGACCTTAGGGCGCAGCTCGACGAGTTGCGGCGTCGGCTCGAGGACTCCGAGGTTCGGCGCGTCGAGCCGAGCGAACGAGTGACGGAGCCGGTCTCCGCGGGGCGGGCGTAGGCTGAAATCGCCGCCGACGTGCACAAGGAGGTCTCCACGGCGCTGTTCGAGTTGAGCCCGGCCCGGCTTCCCGAACCCATCGAGTGCAGCACGGCCGGGTATGTGTTCGCCATGCGGGCGTGGTCGACGCGCTGCGCGAACCGAGGACCCGGGTGGAGTCGCTCATGGAGGAGGAAGGCCGGCGACCATAGCCGCGGCCCTGGAGGAGGTGCCGACGAACGCCCTGGTGCCGGTGCCGGGTTCCCACTCCTGGACGTGGTGAACGGCGAGATTCCTCTCGGCGAGCACGCCGTGGCTAAGGCGCGAGCCCGCTCCGTGGCTCACGCCTTCGCCGAGTCCTTCAAGCGGGGTTGAATATCCCTTTCTTCCACCTGCGAGTGGCTTCCTAGCGCCTGTGCCTGTTTTTGAAACATGTTTTGTGAACCCGGACGAAGTTAGCTTTAAATTTCAAGCGCGTTATTGTACTTGCTTAAGTCCTCGGTTTTTCTTTTGTTGAGTGCGATTGTCGCCGTGCGTCGCTTAGTCTTAGGCCTTCGGTGCTTTGTAGTTACGCTAGAGCGAGACTTCGCCACCCGTGCCTTAACCGAGCGTGAGCGCCTTCCGGCTTCCGTCTTAGTCATAGGTTTTTCTTACCCAATAGAGAAATCCAAGGACACGAACACATACAACGGCAAGCTCGCGGGAAGTAGCCAAAGCGGCGACCGGACGCTGTTTCATTCAAAACACGTTAGTACAAGTGCCTTGGCGTACGTGGCCGTGGCGATGAGACTTTCGGGTACTACCGGGACCATTGGATACCGAATATTCTAAGGGTAGAATCTCTTGAGATGCTCAATGTTCCGAGCGCTCGGTTCCGGGTATCCGTCCTCCGATTCCGAGGCGAGCCGATCCTGGGCGTGTGACGGCGGTGACGACGAAGGGCCCTTCCCACATGGGGGTCGGCTTATCCTTGCCCTCACGCGTCCGAGCCCGTCGGAGGACGAGATCTCCCGCTTGCAACTCCCGTGGGCGTACGCGTCGCCGGTGATAGCGGCGCAAGCCCCGGAGGTACCTCGCGTTGCGCGGCAGTACTCGTCGTCTTGCCTCCTCAAGGAGGTCGATGTCGTCGTGCCGCCGGGTGTCTTGGTCGGCTTCATCAAACGCGGCGACTCGGGGGCCATTGAACAGGGTCTCCGTCGGTAGCACCTCCTCCGCACCATACACGAGGAAGAAAGGCGTTTCGCCCGTGGCTCGACTCGTCGTGGTGCGGAAGGACCAAAGCACGGATTGGACCTCTGTTACCCACTTTGAGCCTTTCTTCTTCAACGGGTCAAAGGATCTTGTCTTCGGACCCTTGAGGATTTCTCCGTTGGCGCGTTCGACTTGGCCGTTGCTTTGTGGGTGGGCCCTTGAGGCGAAGCGGATCCGGGTGCCGAGGGTGTCACAATACGCTGCGAATGCGTGGCTCGTGAATTGTGTCCCATTGTCCGTGATGATCCGTTGCGGCACCCGAACCTTGCCGTTATGTTCTTCATGAACTTGACGGCGAGTTCTAATCTATCTTCGTCACCGCTTCGGCTTCCACCCATTTTGTGAACTTGTCGATGGCCACGTATAGCCACCTGTATCCACCCGGAGCGATCGGAAATGGCCCCACGATGTCCAAACCCCAAACCGCGAACGACCAGGATAATGGAATTGTTTGAAGGGCTTGAGTGGGCGGATGCGTTTGCTTGGCGTAGAAGCGGCATGCCTTACATTGTTGCACCAGCCTGGTGGCGTCTGGAGGGTCGTCGGCCGGTAGTAACCCTGCCGAAAGGCTTTCCCGACCAGCGTGCGGGGAGCATGGTGGCTGCCGCACTCGCCCTCATGGATCTCAACAAGTATGTCGTTGCCTTCTTCCGTTGTCACGCACTTCGGCAGAACACCGTTTGCACCGCGCTTGTACAACT
The DNA here is from genome assembly GCA_031894775.1 of Chloris gayana. Classification (NCBI taxonomy): domain Eukaryota; kingdom Viridiplantae; phylum Streptophyta; class Magnoliopsida; order Poales; family Poaceae; genus Chloris; species Chloris gayana. The sequence continues at coordinate 5,992 of JAUNZO010001849.1, read as the reverse complement.
TGCCGTCAACAATGGCATATCGTTTGGCTTGGCGGGCCAGGCGTTCCGCGTCCGTGTCGTCCTCCGGAAGGATGTCGTCGCGCAGGTACCCGATGATGTCGCTCATCCGGCGAGGCATCCTGCGGCTCGTTGGCAAGCGCTTCTTCGCTATTCTGCGTTGTGCCTGCAGATCCCGCGGGTGCGCTCGCGCTTTGTTGTCGCTGTCCGGAGCTCGGTCGGCGTCGGAGGCCGAAGGGGATGTCGGGATCTCCATGAACGTCCCGGGTGGGATTGGAGCTCGAGTAGAAGCTACCCGGGATAGTTCGTCGGCAATGTGGTTGTCGCCCCTAGGTACGTGAAGCACCTCGAGGCCGTTGAATTTCTTCTCCATCCGCCCGACCGCTGCGAGGTACGCGGCCATTTGCGGGTCGTTGCATTAGTACTCCTTGGATACCTGGTTGACGACGAGCTGCGAATCCCCCTTGACCAAGAGGCGCCCGACGCCTAGGTCGGCCGCGATTCGCAACCCCGCCAAGAGTGCTTCGTACTCCGCCATGTTGTTGGTGCATCCGAACTGCAGCTGGACTGCGTAGCGCAGCTCGTCGCCGGTTGGTGATAGCGGGAGCACCCCTGCCCCTGCGCCGTTGAGTGTGAGGGAGCCGTCGAAGAACATTGTCCGGTGGTCGCCGGGTGTGTCGTGCTGCTGCACCGGGTGCTCAATTCTTCGCGCTCGACCTCGGGGGTGGGTGTCCACTCGGCGACAAACTCGGCTAGAGCCCGGCTCTTGATGATGTGTGTGTCGAGGAAGGACAAGTCGAACTCCCCGGCTCCACGGCCCATTTTGCCACTCACCCGGTTGCTTCCCTGTTGCGAAATATGGTCTCCGGTGGTGCTGTCGTTACCACCCGGACGGGATGGCCTTGGAAGTAGTGTCGCGGTTTCCGAGACGCGATGAGCACCGTGTAAAGCATCTTCCGGTACTGCGGGTACCGTGTCTTTGCGTCCCGCAGGACTTCGGCGATGAAGTATACCGGACGTTGGATGTGCCGCGTGCGGGTTCGGATTCCGGTGCAGCGGGTCCTGGCTCGCCCTCGTTCGTCGTGGTGGCCGGGGCTGGAGCCCCGGGTGAGGTGGCGATGTCGCGGTGCCGACGCCGAGAGCAGGCGGGGCGGATCCCACCCCGCCCATGATGTGAGACGTGGTCGGAGCCGGAGCCCCGGATGGGGTGGGATCAACGCGCCCATCGCTGCCTTTCCGTTCGTGGCCTCGGCTTCATCCAAACACTGCGACGAGGTCGGAGCCGGAGTCCCCGGGTGAAGCCGGAGAGCCACACCGCCTACGGGAGCCGGCGCGCCGGGAGCCGCCCGGGTGCCCCATCCGGACAGGCCGGAGTGGCTGCGTCGCAAGCCGTGTCTGTGAGCGGAGGGGGCTGCAGCCCCGGGCGATCCGAGACTCGTGAGCCGATCGGGCCGGAGCCCCCGTGTCGGTTGGGGCCGCTGCTTCCGCACCGTCGAGGCGTTGACGCTTGTTGGCCCGCCGGGAACCGTGAGGTGCGTGTTCCGAGCGCTCGACCACCGAGCCGCACTAACCACCCGTGGGTTAGCCGCTATGTATAGAAGCGGTGGTTCGCCCGGCTCCGGGGCGACTAGAATAGGTGCGGAGGACAAGTAGCGCTTGAGGTCCTGCAAGGCTTCATCGGCCTCCCGCGTCCATTCGAATCCGTCCGTCCTCTTCATTAACTTGAACAAGGGCAGAGCACGCTCACCCGAGCGCGAGATGAAGCGGCCAAGGGCCGCCATGCTCCCGGCTAGGCGCCGCACGTCCTTGAGTCGCTTCGGGGGCGGATTTCTTCAATGGCCCGGATCTTCTCGGGGTTTGCCTCGATCCCGCGGTGTGAGACCGGGAAGCCGAGTAGCTTCCCTGCCGGTACGCCGAAGACGCACTTCTCCGGGTTGAGCTTCACCCGGTTGCGGCGCAGATTGGAGAAAGTCTCCTCTAAGTCGAACAGGAGTGACGGTGCCTTGCGGCTCTTAACGACTAGGTCATCGACGTACGCCTCCACGTTCCTCCCGATCTGCGAGTCCGGGGTTAGGCGCATGGCCCGTTGGAACGTGTGGCCTGTATTTTTCAAACCAAAAGGCATGCTCACGTAGCAAAACCTCCCTGCGGGAGTCATGAAAGCAGTCTTCTCCTCGTCCTCCTTAGCCATACAGATTTGGTGGTACCCGAGTACGCATCCAACATACAAAGCAGGTCGCGACCTGCGGTAGAATCTACTACGGAATCTATCCGGGGCAATGGGAACGGGTCCTTCGGGCACGCCTTGTTCAGGTCGGTGTAGTCCACGCACATCCAAATCTTGCCGTTGTTTTTGGGCACAACCACGGGGTTGGCCAACCATGTCGGGTGCGTGACCTCCCTAATGAACCCGGCTTCCAAAAGCCTCTTGACTTCGATCCCGATGAAATCTTCACGCTCGGGGGCTTGGCGCCTCGCCCGTCGCTTCACGGGTCTTGCGGTGGGATCAACCTTGAGTTGGTGCTCAATCACCTTCCTTGGTATGGCCGGCATGTCCGAAGGATGCCGAGGCAAAGACGTCGCTGTTCGCTCGGAGGAAGGTGATGAGCGCGAGTTCCTATTTCGGGTCGAGGTCACCACCGATGGTGGTGGTCTTGTCCTCCGAGCCCCCAAGTGAAATCTTCTTGGTGGACACCTCCCGGGTGCCGAGAGCTTCGCTCGCTTGGGACCGGATGGTGCAGCAGACTTCCACGAGGCGTCCCGCGCCCTCTTCCCGTGGGAGCTCTCTTCGGCCGCCATCTCGGCTGCCAAGATGTCCTCGAGGCTGGCCATCGCTTTGACGGCGTCCGCCCTCTCTACGATGACACCCTTGGGACCCGGCATCTTTAGCGTAAGGAACGCGTGATGCGGGATGGCCATGAACCGGTTCATGCCGGGTCTCCCAATGATGGCATCGTAGGGGAGGTCGATGTCGGCTACGTCGAAGAGGAGCTTCTCCGTGCGTAAGTTGCTCCGGGTACCGAAGGTAACCGGAGCTCGATCCTGCCCAAAGGGCGGGAGCTACCGGGAGCACGCCGGAGAAAGGGCGGGAAGGTTGCGGATCGGCGCGCGCCCCTGCAGAGTCTCGAAGACCTTTGGGGTGATGAGGTTGAGGCTCGCGCCTCCGTCGATGAGGGTGCGCCCCACTTTCTTGTTGCGGATGGTGGGCGACACGACCAAAGGGATCTTTCCCTTGGTGTTGTCGGGGCCCACCATGTCGCTCTTGTCGAAGGTGATGGGGACATCCGCCCACCTCGGTAGGGGGCCGAGGCTTTGCCCTCGGTGATTGCGAAGACTTCCGGCGGAAGCGCTTGGCCTCGCCTTTGGACGCGAAGCCGGAAGAGCCTCCGCCGATGACGGCGATGGAGTCGTCCGCGCTCCGGTACGCCTCGACCTCCTCTTTCTCCCTTTCTTTTTCCTTCTCGGCCTTCTCGGCCGCCCGCCGCTCGTCGCGCCGCTTAATGCTCGCCTGGATGTAGCGGCACTCGCGACTGGTCGTGGTCGTTGGTGCGGTGGAAGTAACACGCGAATGTTCCCGGGGACTTGGCCGGCGACTTGCCGCACCCGCGGGGGTGGCTGTCGTGCTCCCCGGGGGACGGGCCTCCGGCCGCGGCTACTTCTTCCGCCCTGCGCTTGCGCGCGAGGTTCTTCTTCGTTTCTTGGAGAGGGCGCCCTCGGGCTTGGGAGAAGCGACGCCGGGTTGGCCCTTGCCGAAGGGTCATGCCACGCCCGGGCTTCTTGGCGGCGGGCGCACTCGTCGGCCGGCCGGAAGAGGTCCGTGACCGTCTCCGGCCGGTGCACACCCGGCTCGCCCGGGATGTCCTTGTCTCGAACGTCATGACGGAAGGCGGAGACTACCCGGGCAGGGGTCGACGCGCGGGATGGTGTTGCGGACTTGACCGAAGCGTTGCATGAAAGCCCGCAACGTCTCGCCCGGCTTACGGACGATGCGGTCCAGGTCGATTTGGCTTCCGGACGCTTCGACGTCCCTCGGAAGTTGGCCATGAACTCTCGGCACAAGCCGCGCCACGAGCTAATGGACTCCGGCGCCGGGTTCATGAACCAAGACCGGGCCGAGTCCTTGAGGGCCAAGTGGAAGTAGTTGTCCATGATGTCTTCGATGCCGCCGGCCGCCTTGACGGCGGTGGGGTATATCTGGAGGAACCCGTCGGGGGAGCGGTGCCGTCATACCTTTCGGGGAGGTCCGGGCGGAACTTGGTCGGGCCATGTGACCCCGCGCGAGCGCGTCGAGAGGGTCGCGCAGCCCCCGAGGAAGGAGGGGTCGAGCTCCTTTCTCTTGCGCTTGGGGTGGCGCTCGGGGACGACTCCGCGTCCGTGCTTGTCATCGTCGTGGGCGGAGGTCCGCTCGCGCTCACGCTCGCGCGAGCGCTCGATGCTCGACACGTGCATCTTCCCTCTCACGGCGGCGTACGTTGAGGTCGTCGCGCAGGTCGCGGCGCCCCGCACCCGCGGCAAGTGGATGGAGAGCGAAGCCGCCGGCGAGCGCGTATCCCTCGCCCGGTTGGCGCGGCGGTTGTTGTTGGTCGGTGGCGACGGCGGCGGTTGGCGGGACGGTCCCGCTCGGCGCCCGGCTCGCGCCGTGTCTGGGAGCCGACCCACTCCGGTGAGTCACTCCTTTGCTTGCTCTCCCTCGCCGACCCTGCCGGCGGGTTGTTGAGCATGGTCTTTACGGCGGTCGGGGGTCATCCCCTTCTTCCTCCTGGAAGAGGCGACGTGCGGTGGCGCGCTCGGACGCGGACGGCGTGACGGCCCGGCGTCGCGGTCGGCGCCGGCTGGTTCCCCGCTGCTGTCCGGCCGCCGCGGTGCCGGGACGGTCGCCATGCCCGGAGCGGCCCGCACGGCGACGGTTGCGGCGTCGACGCCCCGTGGATGCCCGACCGGAGATGATGTCCGCCGTTCGTGGCGTGTCCGTGGATCTCTCCGTGATCGTGTGGGAGCTCCGCGGTGCACGGCGAAATCTACGACCTTCCCCTACCGGCGCGCCAAATGTCGGTGTGTGAGCACATCTCCAAATGGGGGCCTGTCAAGGCTCCCTTCGGATAGGATCGGGGAAGGACGGATTTACTCTTGCTAGCGCGGAAGATTAAACGAGCGAAGAACATGGAGGATTTACCTGGGTTCGGGCCGCAAGTGATGCGTAATACCCTACGTCCCGCTTCGTGTATTAGTTGTTGTCTGTCTCTCACAAGAGAGTACCCCCTCCTTTTATAGAGCAAGGCGGGAAGTACCGTACAAGTACCCGGACGCCCGTGGGGGTCCGGTCCTTCCTCGGGAAGGCGCGACCGGATCCTGTCGGGATCCGCCACGATCTTCTTTGCTTGGATTTAGGCTCCAAGCATCTTCTCTCCTATTGGTTCCGGGTGCTCCTAGCCCCGTAGCAACGTGGCTTCCCGAGACGTGGCGCATGGGGAAGGCGCGCGCACGTCTGTCGGGCGGCTGCCGCCGCCGCGAGCACTCAAGTGCCGCATTAACTCGCGGGTGGTTGGGGCGCCGGAGGAAGCTACCGGAAGCTTCCTCCCCAGACGCTCCCGCGCCTCCGGCTTCGTGGGCTTCGTGGACTTCGCACTCGTCGCCTTCTTTCTCGGGCCGAAAGTGGCCCACACGCGGTTAGGGGGACCCCCAATCCCCCTACACCGACAGCTGCCAATCCTAGTATCCTATGCTTCGAGCAATTTTTTCAACTCTCTCTCTTGTGTTGTTAGAGCTCTATTTTCTTGTGCCCTGTCTAGCTGCATGATTACCTCTCGGCAGATAGCAAGGGCAAGCTTTCCTTGCGGTATTAATGTTTTAGACCATGCTGCAAGGGCCTTAGGCTGTACGTGAGAGCTTGATGTGAAAAACCATCGGGGGTTGTGAGCACCACTTATGCCCTGGTTCCATGCACGTTGCACACGATCGACGAAACCGGACATGTGTACCCAATGAGTTTCAAACC